>NDFZ01005426.1:261085-316722 GCA_002192655.3 Mamestra configurata
TTTTTTGTTTTTATTCCCCATGGCATCTGAAACAATTTTTCTTGTTTCGAAAAATATTGTTGTCAATCATCTAAATAAATATTTTACTTACCAAACCAAGATCGTTAGGTCGCACTATAAACTCACTCGACGCCAAGGGTCAGGAGAGGTCACGCGTAGAGAACCGAGCGATACGTCCACTCTCTGAAAGGCCTCGCGGCGGACTGATTTGAAACGATTTATGCTTACAGTTTTATAGTAGTTTTAAAAAACTTGTAATTAATTTAATTTAATTAAATAAGCTGAATGCTGTTTCGTATTTTGTAAAGAAGATATTCTTCTATTATAGTACATCTTTATTTTGTAAAATTATGTAAGATTTATTGGAGTAAATAATGAATTTAGCAACCGCTTTTTCTTGTTAATTTCACTTTGTTTATTGTTTGATTTATCTATGTTAGGAGCTGAAAATCAAAAAAATCTCTGGTAGGTTTTTGCTCAAGGATATGAACAATTAAATAAGTTTGTTTGTTTGTAAATTTTATGACTGGTTTCTGATATTTCAAGCTTCGAAATGACCACTGTGAAGGGAATTTAAAAAACACTGTTCGTTTATCTGGTTAGAATTCACAAAATACTCTATTAATGTAAAAATGTTCTCACCTACATTTTTAGAGTGAAATATTTCCTACAATAATTAGTAATCCACACTTTCGTTAGATACATTTTATGTGGAGATATAATGGTTTGAAAAGTACGCTTTTTGGGTCGAACAGCCAAAATCGACGTTAACGCTCTTAAAGTATTCTAACGAACCGCCTTGGCTTAATTTTTTTTTTAAGAATGAGAAATCGTCAAATGACTTCTTCCGCTCTGGGTGGAGCGGAAGGGTGTGTCAGACTCTTACTGACTAAAACCTATCCGTGTTCCTTCTGAAGCCCTNCAGTAAGTGCGCTCTCTGTCATTATAGTCAAACTAACCCATGTTGATCCGTTGAGTTATGTTTAATGATACTTATTTAATCGTCAGTTGATTTTTATTTACTATTCTTATTTTTATTACAACCTTGCGAAACAAAGAGACAATTTTGGATCCTTCATAAAGTATAGTCCAAATCACGGGAGAAAAGTTGGAAATGTAGTACAAATGTAAAATCCTACAACGATATTAAAAAACGAAATGGAATGGAAATGAAATGAAATGGATATTTGGATGGATATTTGTTACTCTTTCACAAAAACTACTGAACGAATTTTGACAGAAATTTGACCATTTGATAAAAAGACATTTTGAAGTTGTTCAAAGTCACGATCATACTCTAGCAAATTATAAAGTACCTACTAGCTTTTGCCCGCGGCTTCACCTGCGTGGAAGTTGGAAATTATCCCACGGAAATATCGAGATAAAAACTATCCGACGTCCTTTCCCGGGACTCAAAAAATCTCTATACCAAATTTCATCTATATCGGTTCAGAGGCTTAAGCATGAAGAGGTAACAGACAGACACACATTCGCATTTATAGGTAAAATTAGTATGGATTAGTTAGGATTCTGATTTATTTCAAAATAAAACATTTCAATATCAAAGTATTATTTATTCATAACCATTACAGCACTTGTAAGTAGATTTAAAAAAAAAAATCCTTTACTGGCTTTGAAAGATCACCGGCTTGTGTGTGGCACACATCGGCAAACCTCAAAAAATCAGTTGCTAACGTTTATAATACAAAAAGAAATCAGTAATAGGAAAATCCCTAATTTAAATGCAAAAGCTACAAAAGAAAATGCTGTTTATAATAATGATAGCGGCCCGCCCCAGCAACTTTCTTTCATAGAAACCTTGTCCTGGCAATACCGAACACAATAAAAATAATCATTCAATTTGTTGTATGTTAATGTAATGTTTTTTACTATGTAAGGATAAAGAAGCATCTTTAAGGTGGTTGCTCCACGGTAGCCCGCGAAAAACAAATTTTTCTTACGTTTTTTGCAATTTGCAAGTTAGTATGTCGTTAGACCTTACTGCGCCCACACGATAAGAAGATGAAGAAGTTAGTATCTATACTTCTATACTAATATATAAAGCTGAAGAGTTTGTTTGTTTACTTGAATGCGCTAATCTCAGGAACTACTGGTCCGATTTGAAAAATTCTTAGTTTGAAAAATTTCAACTAGTTAGGTTATAATTATGTTGATTAAAGTATGAGTCGCGGGCGTAAGAATTATCTATTTTCAAAATTATAACCATTAAAATCAGTAAAATAACTTCATAAGTCGGTGTAATCCTAAAATGATTTCTCCTTTTTTATTTCTCAATTATCGGATGCTAATGTATTAATCGGAGAGTTATATTACCAATTCAGACGCTTCTATATTTTGGGATGACGCGGCTGCTTCTGGGCTGAAGCTGGTTTGGGAAGACGAGGCTAAGTCCTGAAAAAATAAATTAGATGCAATGCCATACATAAAATATGAATGAAATATTGTTAAAAGTACAGTATTGCTACTAATGCTTTACCTTTACTTCATTTTGGATTTCAACATCTTCCGAGCTCTCAACAAATGTTTTTTCTTTACAATGCCTGATAATAACCATAAACCAGTATTAGTAAATAAAAGTCGTAAGCCGGTAATACATGTTAGCCAGGCCTCAGTCAACGCGAGCGTAGCAAATTGATAGAAGGCGAGTGCTATGGTCATATTAGTACCAGCAGGAGCATAAAACTACCAGACTATAAAATATTCTAAGGTTCTACGAATCGATTTTTCCGCTAATATGCAACAACTTTAGTGTACAACCAACATTGAAATCTCCGAGCTAACTAGACGATAACAAACATTACTTAAAATAAAAATTATTTAAAATCGATGTACATTGATTTTATTCAAATTTGAGCGGCTATTGTTGTTTACATCTTTGGCAAATTTGACGCGGCCGGACTTTACAAACATCGCAAGTTAAAAAACCGGCTCAACTGTCTATCACGGTTCATGAGATACAGTCTGGTGACAGACAGACGGACAGTGGAGTCTTAGTACATAATAGGGTATTTAGTATTTACCCTTTGGGTACGAAACCCTAAAAAGCTTGTAGAAAAACTGGTATCAGATAATCGACGGTTTAGTTTGAGGAAGTATTTTTTTGCGATTTCGATGTTGGTCGCATAGAAAAATAAATGTATCTGAGCAGTAGAATCTTCCCCTAGAAGGAAAAAGTTAATAAACGAGGACCTTATTTATAGCAAATTAAGTATTATAAAATATTATTTTATGCCAACCTTTTAGCCCTAGCTTTAGTTAAAGCCTCTAAATTCAATTTCTTCTTTTTCCTCGATACAACTAGTGTTGTTTTTTTGTTTTTATTCCCCATGGCATCTGAAACAATTTTTCTTGTTTCGAAAAATATTGTTGTCAATCATCTAAATAAATATTTTACTTACCAAACCAAGATCGTTAGGTCGCACTATAAACTCACTCGACGCCAAGGGTCAGGAGAGGTCACGCGTAGAGAACCGAGCGATACGTCCACTCTCTGAAAGGCCTCGCGGCGGACTGATTTGAAACGATTTATGCTTACAGTTTTATAGTAGTTTTAAAAAACTTGTAATTAATTTAATTTAATTAAATAAGCTGAATGCTGTTTCGTATTTTGTAAAGAAGATATTCTTCTATTATAGTACATCTTTATTTTGTAAAATTATGTAAGATTTATTGGAGTAAATAATGAATTTAGCAACCGCTTTTTCTTGTTAATTTCACTTTGTTTATTGTTTGATTTATCTATGTTAGGAGCTGAAAATCAAAAAAATCTCTGGTAGGTTTTTGCTCAAGGATATGAACAATTAAATAAGTTTGTTTGTTTGTAAATTTTATGACTGGTTTCTGATATTTCAAGCTTCGAAATGACCACTGTGAAGGGAATTTAAAAAACACTGTTCGTTTATCTGGTTAGAATTCACAAAATACTCTATTAATGTAAAAATGTTCTCACCTACATTTTTAGAGTGAAATATTTCCTACAATAATTAGTAATCCACACTTTCGTTAGATACATTTTATGTGGAGATATAATGGTTTGAAAAGTACGCTTTTTGGGTCGAACAGCCAAAATCGACGTTAACGCTCTTAAAGTATTCTAACGAACCGCCTTGGCTTAATTTTTTTTTTAAGAATGAGAAATCGTCAAATGACTTCTTCCGCTCTGGGTGGAGCGGAAGGGTGTGTCAGACTCTTACTGACTAAAACCTATCCGTGTTCCTTCTGAAGCCCTTTGCATTCCAGGGCCGCAGTGATTCTTTCGAACAAATTCCGCAACCCTGGCAGACTCTGGCCCTAGCAGGCCCCGTCTCGTATGCTGACATCTCTTTGAGGCGCGCGTGGAACACAACGCGCCATCGACCCGCGCCTACGGTAGCGATCGCCCTGCTACTCCCGACGCCCGGGCCATCTTCTTCTGTAGCGTCGGTTGGGGCGAAGGCCTTGAGTGCAATTTATAAACATAAATGTCGCAGGGAAATGATGAAAACGGAGATTTGATTTTTTGAATGAAGAATTTACTTGAGATGATAAAATAACATCCTCGTTTATCGTTCTTTCTATTCGTGATAAGTAGTGATAACCCTGTTAAAACCCGTTGCGTGGTTTAGAAGAATGAAGCGGAGAAGCAGACTGTTTTGTTACTAGTGATGATGATTCCTCGTTAAATCTAACACCGTACAAATTAACCAAATTATCCTAATGAGCAAGCACTGATGATTTTGAAGTGAAAATAAAATGGGTGTTGGGCTTAAAAAAAAAACAATTCGGATTTCCACGTAAGATTTTACGATTGCATCATTTTATTCGAAAGCAAGGGTTAAACTACATAGGGGCACGTCAATGCCTCCACCAAATCGCCACCTTGGGCGATACAAAGCGACATTCTGTCAAAGAGACATAAAAACACCGAAAAACCGAGATCAATCCGTCAATCCCTTTCTTTTACGACGATTTGTTCCGGATTCGCCCGCAAAGTTTGCCTAATTTTTATTTTTCCGTGTTCGCCCCACTTTTCGTTCCTTTTTCGCCGCATTTATTTCATTTATTTCTATAATAGATATATATGAAGAAATAAAAAACTTTATGCACTAGAAAACGTTGCACAAACCTTCTGCCTTTTCTCCCAGCTGACCTTATGGTGGAGCAGAGCAAAACATAAAAGGTAAAAAAGAATACAATAATCTGAAATAAACTTAATAATTCACTTACTGCTGATACAATTTCCCTCAGTTCACCTCATTACAATTTTTATGCTTCATATAGATACTATTATAAAACCTCGTGTTGAGCATTATTTATTTATTTATTATATACTTTATTGTACACCTCATAATAAGAACAGGACAATCATACATAAAATAAGTGCACAATGGGCGGTCTTATCGCACAAGGCAATCTCTTCCAGACAACCTTTGGATGGATTGAACGAAGGGAGATAGATTTAGGGCTGTCAGTGTACAAACGTTTTAAACAATACGTACTAATTAGATATGATAATATAAAATACATAAATACAACATATACATACATATTACATATACATATATATTTCTTTAGTGGTTCCTATGGCATTACACACCGTGTGTGTTAATGGACCATTTGTTAACTTAACTATTAAGTGAGTCAGCGTTATTCTATGCTCAATAGACCTTCAAATTTAATAATATGATTAACAAGACGCTCATTTTAAAACTGCCAAAAACCGGAACTTCGATGAAGTAGCAAAAGTAAGACTGTGGTGTGTCTGGGAGACAAAATTTGCAACTCCTCAACGGATGACAATCATTCTACCGTATTTTCAAATGTCTGCTTTTGTCGTGGAATAAGGTTATCTATCATGCAGTTATGAACCGATTTTTTTTTCTAATAGTAGTTTTATATAGTTGTAGCGTACCATAGATAAAAAGTAAAAAACTAAATTGTGATTCCACAATCTGTCTCACTAGCCCGTTATGTCCCACTGTTAGGCAAAGCCTCTTTTCTGTTTTCTTCACACGTCAACGATATTTTGCTCATACTCGATACTAGGAAAATATTGTTACCTATAACGGCCGGTTTTAATTACCCGTGTTTACCCGTAGATTCATTATTGAGACCGGCCGTAAGTATTTCATAATGGATACACATAAAAAACACGGTTTTATAGTGATTCTATTTAATAGTTAAAAAAATATACATTTTAATAGTCTGGAAACACAATTGACAGGATTTTTAGTAATAACAAAATACAATGTCAAAATATTGAGATCATGGCAAATGAAACTGAATAGTTTTAGAAACACGATCTACTTCTAATAAAAAAACTTATACAAAATAATATGAATGGTACAAAAGACTCATTTATTTATTTATAATTAAATTATAAGTGATTTCTATACACTACGTAAGCATTTAAATATATAAATATCGATGATAATTGTACTTCAGATGCTTCATATTCAATGGCAAGTTATTCACTTATGCGAATAAATATCCACAAACTCTTATTATTCAAATAATCCTTCCACACAAATATTTATAATTTCATAATCATACCCATTTTTTTACGTTTCACGTTAGCTTCCGAAACTGGTCCAAAAACTCGTCATGTTGCTTGCAAGTCGAGTTCAAGTCCTTAATCATTAAAAAAATATAGTCATCATCAGCAACATTGTTTCTATAGTTTTTTTTTGTTCGAAATTCTAAACCATCAAAACGCTCTGACCAAACCCTGCGCATAACAAGACTCACCCTTAATTCTAATGTACAGTATAAACATAACTACGGAGTACTTGAGTCGTTAACATTAAGTGGTAATTTACACAGAGCATTGAAACGCCTTGGCGGTCACTTAGAGGCGGCATTATCAAAAGTTTCCATACAAACAAGGAACAAAAGTGTCATAGAAACGACCCGTGACAATTCTGACTATGGCTATAACAGCCAAAACTTGCGCTCATGGGTGGCCATGAAGATTATTGTTAACCTTTGCCCAGCAGGGAAACACAATAAGCTAGAAATGTAGATAGATAGACAAAATGGCGTCCCTAGTAGCTACCAATGCGGCGATTGCGTGCTCTGTGGCTAATGCAGGTGGTTAGTGTAGCCCATAGCCGTGGCCGTAAGACGCCACTGCGATTGGTGCTGCCGCGTAGTGCACTGGAGCCGCGTGGGCTACTGCTACTTGTTGCTGGAAAAAAAAGATAAAACTATTAAAATATACCAGAAAATGATGAACAGCTGTCTATATAGGAGATATGGACTCTAAAAGTTGGCATAAGGAAACACAGGCCATGACCAATTCAAGCTAGAAGAAAGAATTTAGGTGAAGTGTAGTCCAGTACTTTCTTCTAAAGACCGTGGCACTCTTAAGTGTATGTTAAAGGAAACAATCCCTAGCCTTGACATCCTAATAATTATGTTGACTAGTAACTAATGCAATAGGTAACTAAGGGACTTGATTTACAAAACGCAACGGGCGCGCGGCCCAGGTCGCTCGCTGTGACGAAAATGTATGGCGTCTGTCCGCACGCCCGCGACGCTAAGTATATTTTGTTCCTTTGACGCCATACATTTTAGCTTGTCAGCGCCCTGTCCGCTTTGTATATCAAGTCCCTTAGGTTGAGTTACAAGGGTAGAATAAGTACTCAACTGCATCCGCTTAGACTGTAAGCCAACTCCAATATAGTTGGGAAAGAAAGTGTCGAGCCCTTTCCCAAATATATTTCCGAAATCTCTTTATCCGAAAGTCCATTTAAAAGTTTTCAGAACTAACCAATCTGAAGGTTAAGTTTCATAAGATTTTGAACAAGAAAAAAAATTGTGGACCTATTTTGACACAGTGAATTATAAAGCTATAGTGGACAGATAATTTCTCTACGTGAGCAGTGTCGCCGGTTCAAGGTTGTGGCTACTCAACCATGTCATTTCGCTGATAATTTAATCGATGATTTTATAGTTCAACTCTTTTACTACTTTCGATATTATTTACTCTATTCAGATTTTCTATTTAATATTTTTCGGTTTGATGTACCTATTAGAATTTTATTGTATTTTCTTCGGTAAAAAAACTAAAATGGGCAAAAATTTCTATATTTGAAGTAAATATATACACTTCTGGACACATCTATTGGCCCACCTTAGAGTTTAGGTTTCGATGGCCCCTACCGAAATATGATTGCTAGATTGAACAAAAACTGTTGATGCAGTTTTAAACCTGATACATTTTACCATCTTTTTCGATCGTATTGTTTTAAATTTGAATTCAGAATACCATACGACATGGAGCTACGCCTAACAAGTCGGATATGCGCCTTGTTAAAGGCAATTGATTTTTGAATAAAAAACATGTTTTATCAAATAAAGGTTTAATTTAATAACGCGTGTTGCCTCCATGGGCATCTACCACAGCTCTCATACGATTAGGCATAGAGTTTATCAACCGCTCTATGCAATTTTGAGGGATCATCTCCCATTCCTCTTCTATGGCAGTTTTCAACTCCTGCATCGTCTGGGCAACTGGCTGACGAGCCCTAACACGTCTTTTTAGCTCGTCCCACATGTGCTCAATGGGGTTCATGTCTGGGCTTCTGGCTGGCCAGTCCATAACTGTGATGTTCACATCCCGAAGATATTCCCTGACGATGCCGGCCGCATGGGCTCTTGCATTATCATGCATAAAAAGGAAATTTGGGCCCACATAGTCCGCGTATGGTATCACGTGAGGTTCTAAGCACTCACGAATGTACCTTTCAGCATTTAATGTTGGCAGCCGTGGTCCTGTAACAACCTCAAGTTGAGTTTTGCCGCTCGCGGATATACCGCCCCAGACAGTCCATGAGCCACCGCCATAAGCAACCCTCTCTTCAAAGCAGCATTGTGCGAAACGCTCTCCCTTACGTCGGTAGACCTTCTTCCTTCCATCATTGCCATGTAACACAATTTTAGACTCATCAGAAAAGAGTACACGGCTCCAATCTTGCTGTGTCCAATTTAAATGACTGCGTGCGAAATGAAGGCGCGCTGTTCGGTGGGCTCGCGTTAGTTTGGGCCCATTAGCTGGCTTGTGTGGTACCATATCGCGTTCTTTTAACCTTCTCCGAACAGTTCGAGCGCTCACAGATACTCCGTGGAAGTCGCGAAGTTGGTTTTGTATCTCAATGGAGGTAAGGTGACGATTTCTCAAGCTGGTCGTCACGATGAATCGATCCTGCCTTTCAGTTGTGACCCGAGATCGTGGCCTTCCTTGGCGACGAACAAAGCCGCCAGTCTCTAGGTACCTCCGATAAACATTTCGGACCGCAGATCGACTTAAATTAAGTTGAGCACTCACGTTTCTTTGGCTGTGTCCGGCCTGAATAAGTGCCACAGCTTGGGCGGCGACTTCAGGTGAAGTATCCATAGATTATTGATAGAACCTCACCTTAATGTTAAGAATAAGTAATGTTTGTTGCAAAACCAAAGATATCAATCACTTTTTCAAGAATTAAATCCAAGTAAACCAATAAAACCAAGTTTTCTTAGTATTCGATTGTTTGATATCAACAAACAGGCTCCAAATTGTCTTTTGTTTCTTTAAATTCTGTGTTCGAAATTCAAAAAAAGACTATTGAATGAAATTGTGAATGTGCCAGGTTCAAAACTGCATAAAAACTTTTTGCTCGACCTAATATAAAATTTTAGCTAGGACCAAACGAAACTGAAAATACAAGGTGGGCCAATAGATGTGTCCAGAAGTATATATTCCCTAGATATGTCAATGTCCCCTTTAACCATAAACAACTATAATTTCACGTGCGACTCATTCATCACGAATTCATGCCACGTAGGTAAGCAAGCTAGGTTACGAATAAAAATGACCAGTTACACCAACTTTAGAACTTGCACCACATTTCCCATAAAGGGCGTAGCCAAACACGATAGCAGAAAAAAACGACCAGCGAAAACATCAAACGAGGCAAAGAATCAGAGTCGCAACTAGTAAAAACCAGACTAGCTTCGAAATAACCATAAGCAGCAACGGTAATCAGGCATTCCATTCACTTAAAACTTCCTAAAGTCAGTTTTATCAATGAGCAAAACATTAAAATATTTATCCGGTATTTTTCTCGGAACGCCCATTCGCTGTTATCTGGGAAATTCGGAGCAGTTTGACCAAGATCCACAAGTTGTAGCGTTTCCTTATAAGCGCACGCGCCATTACTGTTTGCGCAAGACTGGCCGCCGGCTCGCAATCGCAGAGAAATCGGGTTTGTGCAACGTTGGCCCATGACAAGAAGTTATCAGTAAAAATCATACTTCTATTAAAAAGTTAATGCTGTAGGCACATGTTTTGAGTATTTTATTAAGGATCCGAAAACGGTCCATTAAGCCTAAATGTGAGGTATATGTATAGGACTTGACTGAAAGTTCAATAAAAAAGTTCCTTGCCTATGTCAGGGACTAATTTAATTGACTTCCTTTGTTGTACCATGTAGCTGGATAGCCATAAAGGTGTAACTCGCCTTCACGTTATTGGTGTCGCTCGATATATATTTTGTGATTATCGTAAATGATGGCGCTGCTGTAGTTATAATTTCGTCCGATAAATAATTTAATTTTTAGTTGGTTTAAAAAAAATTTCAACTCGCGTATAAAATATATTGAATGTTCCGAGAAACAGAAGAATCTTTTTAGTAACTAAACAGACTCAAGCCATAGTTTACTTCATTCACTTTCGCTAATAAGTTAATAGTGCAAAACTAGTCGTACCGGATGGACGGCGTGTCCGGACTTGTGCACGACTGCGTTGAAACCGGTGTGATCATCCGCGGAGTATGACACCGTCCGAGTTGAACCATCCGGTTCTACTAGCGAGTAGCTTCCTGAAAAATAAGATCAATAATGGATAAATATTAGTGTAGTACTCTGAAGGAAGGCATTCTTACAGCAAAAGCGTTTGATGAAAATTGAAAACTTTTGGGATCTGTTTGAAGCTGGGTACTGACCGGTGTTTCGGGGCGTAATGTAACATGTTACGAAGCGAGCATTCGTGCAGTCAGTACGTGGAAACCAGCACGAACACGCGGAAGTTAACGTATTTTAGGACACGGCGTGCGTGGCGTATCGTTACATGCTCGCTGCGAATGGTACATTACGCCCCGTAACACCGGTCAGTACTCATCTGGTTTGGTCTCGTGGATTTGTGTGAAGTTGAGAGGATAAATGAAAGGAAACTAACAAAAGGTTAGTTAGGATCGAAAGGTAGAAGGCAGATGTGAGTGGAAACGCCGAATGGGGACGACATACAAGGACATTTTCTGACCTTATAATTGATGTTCTTCATAAAGGTCAGGTGCACAGTTATCGCAACCGGCGTAGTGATGACCATATCAACGTTAATTATCATGGGTTTTCGTAAAACTTTGAAACGTTGTGTATTAATAGTAATGTAAATAGTTTTAACTTTTTTATACTTTCATCAGTTATAAAATAGATGGTATTTTCTTTGGACTGAGATAGAAAGTATGGAATACAGATTGTAATTACGGACAAAAGGTTAAGGGTCTTGTAGACTAACCTTTAACAACGTCGCCGTCACGCTCCTCCTGTTGCGACTTGATGTCGCCAGTGTGCGGGTCCTTCACTCCGTAGTTGAACGCGTACTTTGGATACGACTGCAAAAAGAATATTGACTGGCTGGAAAAAACATTTTTTTTGGCATTATGTCGGCCTAGCTTAGTAGGGAGTTTCAATAGAATGTGAGCCCAGCTTAAACTGGTTTTATTTCTGCATGGTGACCCTCTTATTCAAAAAAACGTATTAAACATTACTTGATTAAAATACTGTTTAAGCGATTCTAAATTCATATTCTCCATACAAATTTTTTAGTTTCAGTATTTTAGTTTTGTAGTGTTTATAACGATTTTATGAATAAGGCTGTGAGTCTATGCTTATTATGTACCTCTACTTTCTTCTCAGATATATTTACCGTGTTGTAAGTAACTGGTAAATCTCTCTATCTCTCTGGCTGAGACATTTCAAAGCTCAATTGCACACGTAATAGACTAGCTATTGGCGTCAATACCCAAGTTAGCAGGCGACTTTATCACACTTATGGTATTTAATACAAGCTCAAGTGTACATAGCGATTGTTAAGGAATCTCTGATAATACTGAAGACTGGTTTGTTGTACCTTTAGCACGACTATCTAGCAAAATACCACATCATCGTACTTTTTGAGCTTATAAGAAAAAAAATAAGAAAGTAAGACATCCCACGTGTAACAGAATAAACACCTACGCACAACGGACAGAATGGGAGTGTAAGTGCGGAAAATGGAGTCCCTACTATACTCTCTACCCTACTCTAAAAATGCCCTTAACGTTCCAGGGCCGCGGTTCATACACAGGCACACGGGTTGAAACACTTGCTGATAAGTGATATTAGACCGAGAATGGATGACCGTCGGCACCACCTAGGGAGACCTCTCCGTGCCTCGAAAAGCACGATACGCTATTCGACCCTTTTGTTATCTATATATCTTTGACAACCGTTACGCTAAGTTAGAAAATCTACCAACCAGTCTTGCCGAGGAATATCGTGTATTACCCATTTACTAGGTTTTGGAGGTGAAATAGGCAATCACTCCAGGCATAGGCTAACGGCACGGTTAGTGCAGTGGTTGAGCGATTGACTGCTGCGCTGCGTGTCGCGGGTTTGATTCCCGCACAAAACAAATATTTAAAGGGCCTATAGATAGGTAGTTGTTCCGGGTCCTGCTATTTGTGTATGTGGGTTCGTATGTTTATAATGCACCCACGATACAGAAGGAATTCCTAGTGTGGGGCTATATTTAAAAAAAAAAAACATGCGGGACAGTCTTTGGGGACTGCCTATCGAAGTGAAAACTAAGTAACTTGGTAACTTGTGAATTGCATCGTCGAGCTATTAGATTATTATTTTTGAATTTGGAAAGCGTTCGGTGACGATGAAGCGAGTTCCATGATTTTTGTTCTCCAAAAAGTACACGTATATACACAGTATACATTTAGCTCATGGAAAGCGCTCGGTGACGATGACGCGAGTTCGATGATTTTTGTTCACCCAAAAAGTGCTCAACGCGCCTAAAGAAGTTTATACCTCAAATAAAGTACCGGTATATAGTTATATCCGATTAGACTGGAAGCAAACTCCAACATAGCAAAGGCAAAGCCAATTTCATGATTTTGCAACTTCCTAAACAGATTAGGAACGTTCTCGAATTTATGGAATGGTGAGGTTTCTAGGTAGCGAGTTGATGACTCATACATGTTATGTAGTTAACCGCCGCCGGCATTTAAAGATAGGATCGCATTGCAATGATGCACTTTAATTAAATTAACTCAACGCAGCATCAACCATCAATCTACTTATATAGATTTAAAGTTTTCGCACAAAAATAAATTTGTTCTTGTGTGTAGTAGTAGTCAGTAATGCACGGCGCTAGTGAGCCACCAGGGGCCCATAAAACACTAGTACATGCGCTATATTCTTCAATTACACGTTACAGCGGCGGAAGATGAGAATTTGAATTAATGACTGAAAACTATGATAGGTGTTAACGAACAGGAAAACTGGTTCCTATCACGCTTTTTTTAGGCACAATGCACTATGCAATGTATTTCACTAGCACTACATTTATTTTCTATTACCGCACTAGTGCGAAAAAGTCCGCGGCTAGCATTGATGCGTGGTTGGCAGCTAGCAATCCTCTTAGAAAAATGGACAAACTTAGTCCATTTGCCACTTCCAAAACACTTACAATTGTCTCAGCCTGCACAGCATGTACGACCGGGGCTGCATGAACCACGGGGGCAGCATGGATCACCGGGGCCGCATGTACCACTGGAGCGTGGACCGCCACAGGCGCATGCGCGAAGTACCCGCCATATTCCACCGGCACGGCCACCGCTACCGCCATACTCACGCTAGCTAATACCAAAAACATCTGCAAGTAAAAGGAAGGGTATGGTTAAACTTGAAAACAAATCAATCAAAAGGATTTTTCAGAAACAAATGTTAGCGATCCTGATTTTGATAAGCAAACCTAAAGTTCTAAATTAACCGTCAAATTCTACAATGCTAATGCCTATTTCATACACTACACGGCACCTAAATGAAGCTTATTCACCTATTATACACCTTTCACTTTTTTTCTACTGTTTGTGAAAATATATATTCATAAAAATGTTGAAAAAGCAAATTCTCGAATAGAACGTAACTAAATCTTTCAAAACGAGGATTATGAATTACACGCAGGAAGTAAAACACCTTTTATTCCTAGCGAAAAGCAACTGACCAAGTATACAGTAAGTACTTAATAATTCCATATGTGGACAGGATAAAGTAAAAAGTTGCTAGATTTAAAATGTATATACCTTATGATTTCAAAAGAGGTTTAGTACCGAGATAGCAACCTGTTTGTTGCCTACGGACATGATTTATATCTCCGGCTGTTTCCGCGTTTACTTTAGAGGAGAGATGCTAAGGTACTTATTGCATCATAAGGCTCTCGTTATGGAGCTTAAAGCAAACTAAGCTTCATTTATTTTATTATTGAGAATTGGGGAATCTAAACTACTTTAACCGTGATAACGTCTAATAAATCAATGATCGCCGGCTGCACGCACAAAAAAGAATGACTCATTGTAAAAAAGCGGAAAAAAGCTTCAACCATATTTAAGAAATGATAGGTATAATTTTTTGAAAAATATTTTGTATTATTATATAAAAAAATTAACCTAGAAAATATGGGCCATTAGTAAAAAATACACCGTTTAAAAATGTAACACTTATCACAAAATAAGTTAAATTGTCATTAATAACGCCACTCACCCGCATATTCGTATCTTAGGTGCACAACGACACAACACACTCCCGGCAACCTGCGCCGGCGCAGGCGTCTTATAAATATAGAACCCCACTCTATGCACCCGACTTAGATGCACCACAAGGGACACATGCATAGCTAAGCCTGATACTATTCGATTGTTTTGACGGTAGACCAGCGCTGTGGCTCTGTTTCGCACACGAGTGCCGAGAGCCGTCGCTCAGCATTATGCTGAGCGACGGCCGTTTGGCGCAGATGTGACGCATATTTTTTTTTTGTTTTGGGAATGACATTCTAGCCGCATACCTGGTCACTGCAATCTATTATACAATATGGAAGAACCGATTGAGTTCCTTGCCTCTGCAGTTTTAAGTCGAACTGATGGTGAGAGATGCTCATGGGGTTTCAAGAAGTCGGGTGGTGGTAGGTGCTGTTCTTTTCATAACTGGTTTCTGACTATAGATGGTTGGTCTTGGATGGCCTGTGCGTGTGCATACTGATGAATTCCCTTCGATCCTCAAAAGTCTACCCGAGGCTGTTAATCATATGTACAATAAAGAAATAAGGAACACAGTTTTCATATACATATTATATACGTGAAGGATATTGCTGAATGCCGTCCATCTTGACCGACATTTTATTGCTGTATTACTGGGTGTAAATATTTCATTACGAAACAGATATAGTCCCACGACAGTTGCTCTGATTTTATATACTTTAAAGGTTTAGAAAGTGTGTTTCAGCTAATTGCTACACATTAGGCCTTATATAATGTATCTACGTGTGTGAACCGACTGACATATTTTCGTCTCAAGGTACTGATAACGAAACCTAGAGTAATTATCGTGGTATAAATTGGCTGACTAGCCCACTTAGATTTCGAAACTTCTTATCTATGGAGATCCAGATTTTAAAATTGTACTAATGTAGATAGAGTACAGCAGTGCGATTCAGCAGTGAACATGTCAATGTGAAGGCTTGGGTGAAGTGACCACGAGGTGGGCTGTCAATCCATCTTGATTATATGTCTATGCCTTCAATACGACACGTTTACAGAATCGACCGGCAGAATCAAACGACAGTAGGTATGTGGCGTTCCAAAATGCGGAGTGTCTAGAAAATCTTATAGCACAGGTTTAAATGCTAGCATAAGAGAATAACTAGATATGTGCACTTTATTATTCTTTATTTCCATGATTATTACGGCATAGCTATTCACCACCATTTGGTTCCATGCCAAAACGAACGGTTGTGGGTTTAGGTAGAATGCTACATTCTCGACACAAGAGAGTACAATATTGGGAGTGAAACATCATGATCTACTTTAATTTTACCATTTTCTAGTATTCTTCCTACACAAACCTTGCAAAACCACAACCATTCGAATAGTTGTGGATAGATAGATATTCACAGCAGCAGGTATAACTTTATTTAACTGAACCGTTTCGTATACCTCGTACGTATGGCAATAAAGACATACAAAAAGCTTTACTGAAGATGTCATAAAACATATGTGACATAATAGATTCACTATTCTGGACTAAACTATTTATTACTAACTACACATTGAGTTGACAAGAGCTTACGAGCTCTAAAATGCCACCTTTAGTTAGTGATGATTTAATATCGCTTTAGTGGGTGCTGCGAGTAGGTGCCCACTGGTGTCTATGCTGGCTAACTGGGCTTGGTTGCTTCGGTAAGTACCAGAATTGGGCGAGAGGCCTCGCAGACCTGTCTTTTCCAAAAGTCATCAGGGTGGTGCTAGTGAAGTTGAGAACTAACTTTCTTTTGTGATACCGTAATGGTCCAAAGCGGGATTGTGAGAAGGCTAATCCCATTCGGAACAGAACGCGTCAGTGGGCCAACGGCCTCGACGTCTTACACGTTCCGCCTGTATCATTTATAAAAGATAGCACTTTGGAGTCGCGGTTGCTGAAGTAGGGACTCTGTTCGCCTGACTGCAGATGGTACAGTGATCCTTCGGGTACGCACAGCAAATCTCGAAGGCATTTTTTTATATTGTATTGTCAAAATAAAATGTTTGCAGAATGGAATTATAGCTTACCGTTGTCCTTTCCTCCTAATACTAGATGAGGCCAACTTTACAACCATTTAACAATACTAATTTGTTTAAACAAAAGCAGCATCTTAGCGCTCACGGCCGGAGCTGCGCTGTCTAGGTCTGCTTCTTATGCAAAGTGTATCGTTGTACCGAAGCGACGTACTAACTCTGTTTTACGTCATTTCTGTTCTGAATAGAATTTCTTAAAAGGAAGCTGTCTATCACATTCCTTGCGATCATTAAAATTCTTAACGAACGGTACTTGAGCGGCGGATGCTGACAAAAGAATACGTTCCCTGGTTTTATTAGAAACAAGGTGTGTTTGCTACGGATTGAACGGATATTGATCTTATTCTATAGATTCAAGATTCAAAGCTTTTATTTGAAATAAACCATTTACAAGTACTTTTAAATTGTCAAGGACTATAGTATGCGCCAGATAAATGTGGAATAAAGTATATTGACCTTTCCCTAATAACTGTTCATAGGTACCTGAACAATTAAATATGAATCGTTTTTCATTATTAGACAATGTTAAGGATCACGAGAGATGATGATTCGGGACAGCTTTGTGTCATTAATTCCGTTTTTCAAATTAAAAATGTCAATAATTGTAGGTGGGTCAATGACCGTTATTCCACGATTATCTGGCGCCTACTATAGGTATATAAAAACATGAAGCTATTTGCACGTTCCAAGCGTAGATCTCTATGGAGAAGAACGTGCAAGAAACTCCACGGACACTCTTTTAAATAATGTTATGTATTAAGTACAAAAATCTAGATTTCATTATCCTTGTTGCTTTTATAAATGATTTCTATAATAATATGTATAGCTTTTGCGTCGGTCACAACAAGTAATTCAAATTCAGATAAATAAATTCAAATAATTAATTAAAGCGATTGCATTATATTACACTGATCAGGATGGTCTGTGACCCCCAAACTTGACATTTGTCTCTATCTTGGGGGTAATAAAGGAAAACAATTTCCAGTTTTTAAGCAGGTGCTTCAACCTGCCAGGGTTGCGGAATTTGTTCGAAAGAGTCACCGAGGCCCTGGAACGCAAAGGGCTTCAGAAGGAACACGGATGGGTTTTAGTCAGTAAGAGTCTGACACGCCCTTCGGCTCCACCCAGAGCGGAAGAAGTCATTTGATGATATCCCATCCTTAACAAAGAAATACAAAAAGGCAGGTGCTCGAAATGCTTGGGAAACACATTACTTAATATTGGTGCAAAAATCTATGTCAAAGTGTTTAAGCAAATACCAAGTATAGAAAATGCAACATAATAATTATATTCTTTAAATACATTTATAGAGATAAAACATTTTATTATATTATTTCACGATGAACTTCCCTCTAGTTTACCGCTTTGTACGTTTAATTCGAGATGTTTGACCATGTAGTAATTTGAAAAAAAAACTCGGTACCGCTATAAGGTTTGTGGGACTGAAGTTTATGTTGTAGATAATTCCAGTTTTAAAACAGTATAAAAAAAAACTATTTATTATTTATAGTACGCATTTTGACAATTTTCATGAAAAATGAAAATGCAAAGCATTTTTTATCTTGGTAATTATATGTGCCCGACTGGGTCCATAATTGTGACTTATATAACTACCAACTATGTATATAACATTATGATACGCAATAAAGAATTGAGATTTGAATTGAAACCAGTATGGAGCTTAAATTATCGGGATTAAGCTATATCAATATTTTCTTAGTTTCGTTTGTACCGAACATGTAACTTTGCTTTTGTATGTTATGACATTTTCTTCTTGCACATAATAGGGCTGGTTTGTGTGTCTATCTTTCCTGTATACGGTAGGTACCTAATAACAACTATAACGTAATATGGGAATTATATATCGGTATAGGAATTGTTATCATAACAATCCAATCCGTCCTCTCGCCAGCTCGGTTTCCTAATATTTGTTAGAAATAATATCAAATTATATCATACACTTAACTTATTAAGTACCGTATACGTATCTGTGAAGCCGGTGCTTTGGAAGGGTGCTCACTTTGATTAGTGTTGAAATATCTTTTAGTACTTCTCGGTGCGACGTATACTGACAACGACCCAGACCAGTTTTATTTTATTGTGTTTGGAAAACAAACAGCTCATAACAAGGCGTAGTTACTTATTCCAATCAAATAATGTCCAATAACAAGTTTACACTTTTAGTACAAACAAACGAATAAAAAATATAACCGATTAAAGTTATTTACACTATAAATTTGCATATCCAAAACTTACTCATGTGTTTTTGGATGATTAATTGGTACTTATCATATTAATTTACTTTCCTATCATGACTTCTCTGATGACTAGCAAATATTTTGGTTCTAAAACCTGGTCGAACCACATACAGTAAACTAATCAGTAAAGCGACCGAACATTATCATCAACATTTCAGCCGAAAGGCGTCCATAGCTGAATATAGGCCTCTCATGAATGTGACTACATCGAACGGTGTTGTGCATTTCGTATCCAGCAGATTGCCGCGGTAGTCCCACACCAGGTCAAACCGAACGCTTTGAAGCATATCGTTTCGAAAACCTAGACGAGAAGCGCCGGGCGCAAGAGTGTTCAAATTATTTTACAATAGTTTAAAAAGAAAATTGGGAATCATTATTGGAAAAATATTTTCAAGGGAAAAAAAACGTATTGTAGGGTCAAAAAATAATACCTATCATGTGAGACCATCGGTACCGAAAAACACAGCATTAAAAGGCCGACAAGGTAGACCGATGAGCTGGTGAGGGTCGCGGGTAGCCCATAGATGCGAGACGTACAGGATCAATTGTTGTGGCGACACTTGGGGGAGGCCTATATTCAGCAGTGGACGTCTTTCGCTTTATCTGATGATGATGTGTGATGAGACCCTAAAGGTCCTCATACATGGTATTCATACGAGTATATCATTAAGCATCAAGTTCCAAAATGTGCTGTTGACATTTTTCCGAAGTCTGCTGAAAATTTATTAAATCTTTAAAGTGTTCCTAAGTTAATAAAGGCATGCTACAGAAACTGGTTCAAGACATCGGCTAATTGATTTGTACGTGAATGTAATATTTATATCAAGCTAAGTTCTTATGACAAACTGCATCACCTTAGGACTCAAATAAGTTTCAATTAAAATGTTCATATCGATCGAACAACTTTTATTTTAGCTTCAAAGCGCGATTATTTTCTTTCGCAGCACGCAAACCGGTTGCAGTGGAGTAAATAATTATAAAGTATCACCCGTAATCTAGCACTCACATTCTTGAACATAGAAATTGAAAGATTGCAATAGTGCCCTCGTAAGAAAAACGCAATAACTATGTCAAAATGATTTTCAAGAAAAAAAAGGATTTTGTGAATTTTAAACACAATAAAGTCCTATTGCCATCGCTTTTAGACTCGCACTGCAGTATTTTTCACACGCAGTGCATTTTTTTTTTCAAATCCGGACTCGTGCGGAAAAGTACGCGGTTTGCTGCTCCTATTCCGTTTCTTAAATTATAAGTATTTATGATATAAGGCTCAAACGAAATAGTTTTGGCAAAAAATAAGGGTAACAATTTTCCATACGGAGGTTCGGAGCACTATTTAAAGTGTTTGACTCATGTCAACTCCTTTTGAGGTTGTAAATATATCGTCGTTTTCTTTAAGACTGTAAATATATCGTCGTTTTCTTTAATAGGCTTTTTTTGACACGTGCGTTTTATTTTAAGTTTTTCTTTTAGCTGAGTTTTACGTATGTATATAATAATTTTCAAATTTTTGAACTGATGTTAAGTTACAAAGCTTCCGGCTCCAGTGACAATATAACACATACCTACTTTACTACCCTCGTGGATCGTAAAGTATCTATACTTCTCTATACTTCTTTACTACCGAACTAACTAATTAACTACTATGCGAAAATTTAGATGTTTGGATGATGGAAGTTTGTTACTGAATCACGTCAGAACGGCTGAACGGATCTTGATGAAATTTGGCACAGAGGCAGATTATAGCCTGGAATAACACATAGAATACTTTTTTTTTTTTTTTTTTGTATAATTTAACTTAGTTAACTGAAAATTGCATTATGATATGAACTTAAAACGAGTTATATTGATAGGTTAGCTACATTAACAGCTGAGCATGCATTCCGATTTCTTATAAAAACGAATTCGATTCTTCTTCTATTATTTATTAGGTATTATTGCAACAATGTTATAACCAAGCAGTTCAAACCGCAATGCACGTTTAGCTCAACTGTCAAAAGCTGGNTGTGTTATAATTATTACAAATGAAAAGGAAGAGAGGTTAGGTAAGGGTTTTTTTTATTTTGTGTTTAAATAAGGATACGACTATTTCGACCAACCCATCCGATCCGAAATATTTTAAGCTGTCCGATGCAAAAAACCGAACACCTGTCTTTTTGAGATAACGCTTTTAGACTTATGGGGGGGAAATAACTAGTGCAAGCCTTTCCCTTATGAAGCAATGGTATTGGAAACATTTATTTAGCAAAATCAATCAATGTAATGGTATGGTCTGCAATTTTGTTTACCAACATGATGTTGAGGCAACATAAATTCGGCTCATTTGCAATTTGATTTTTCACACATGCCTACATGGCCCTTGGGGCACTTAGAATGTTCTGCTAAACTAAAACATAAGGTTCTATGGGATCAGTTTTTATTGCAAAGATCTCTCCATCAGCTTCAATTTCCAAAATGCAGTTAGATAACAATTTTACGTCCTCTTAGGATACTTCTGGCGATCCATGTTCGTAAGGGTTGCCCGGCAACCTGTGGAGGCTACAGCTGGATATTATCAATTGAACTGTTGGGGTTGCCACTGGTGCGAAATACCACCTGATTGTGTTCCTAAAAGAGGTAAGGTAAGAGACAGTTTTCGAGTGTGTTGAAAATGCTTTTTTCTGGTCCCTCCGACGCTATTTCCACTACTGCGTCCTTGCCAATTGATTAGATCGCTGTGTCGGAACTGCGATCTAATCATACGGAGTAGAATACGCCCGCAACTAAGCCCAAAACTACGGACTTCGGGCTTAGAGAGTAGCCCCGCTGATAAACCATAGACTTTTCATCAAATCTGATTACCTGGTACCAAAAAGGTTTTCGTACCAATAAAATATTGTTGTTAACCTATGTTTGTAACCATTAGTAACTATGCAATACATGTCAAACCATGTCAATACAACTATTGTGCTGAATTGTTGATAGAATTTCTAATCAGTTATATACATCATTGCTATTTTATTAATAAGTTATAGGTAATGGATGATGACGAGATAGATGACGAGACAGAAGAGAAGAAGCTTAGTAAAAAGGGACACAGATATGATGGTGCAGGTAAAGTGGCTTAAATTATTTAAATCAATAATCACAAGTTAAAAATAGGCCTTCTTTCACTACATGATACTTAACGCCAGATGCTGGATGGATGCTGGTTGGCTCCATTTGAGAAGAAAACCCATTCAGAAGCTTTTTTATTCCGTCATACTCAAGGGGAAAATGCCAGAGGCATTTAACAGAGGCGTGTCATCATCTTCATATCAGCCTTAAGACGCCCACTGCTGGACATAGGCCGGCCCCAAAAGGGGCATTTGCCATAATCGCCATGCTTGGCAGGCGGGTTGGCGATCGCAGTGTTTCTGTTGCAATGCACAGAGAATGCTACTGTCCATTCTTTTGTAAATCCCTCAGTCGCCTCTTACGACACCCACGGGTAGTGATTATTATTATTATTTATTATTTATTTCTTCTTCAACAAATTTACATTTGTGTCGAAAACTTAGTGGTTTAAACAATATATTGTAGGCAACACAAAAATTAAAATTAAAATTAAATTGGATGGTCCTGTTCTTTTACTTCCGACACCATACAGAACAGAGGCGTGTCATATTGTGCAAATAAGCAGGTGGCCCACCTGATAGTTACTGTTAGGTATCCGCCATGTAATGACATCTGGGCCGTTACTGTTCTTTAAAAATTGCGATAATGCCCTACTCAAGACCTGCAGGTCTGCAGGAGAACCTTAGTAACTTGTTTAATGTTTATAAGTCAAAATACTACTGTGTTTTTAGAAATACATGATGCTCTTAGTTGTGGGTTGTAGGTTATTTTTTAGTTTATTAGAGGCGAGTCTTTTGGATCCGTATCCTTACGTTTTTTATTAGCACGTAAAAATGCGGTTTTTGACCATTTGTAAGTTGTTGACTAACAGTTATTTATTTTAGCAATGGTCATGCAAAATACTGTTTGAAAAACGTAGATACACGAAATTTAGGTGCCCATACTTATTAAGCAATGGGTAACTACGGATCAAAAAACTCTCCCTTAGAATATGTTTTTCTTGTGTTCGGCAGGACCAAACCCAATTTTGTTATCTATCATGACGGGATTAGCGTACTTTCTTGCTGTTGTGACTATTCCCTTTACATTGTGCAAAATATTCAGGACGTGCAAGAGATTTCGAATTAAGCATTTGGTAAGTGTTTGCAGAACTAATTAAAGCTTACTTTGTAAAAATATAAGATTATTACTTCAAAATAATCTTGATGTTATCTTCGCAGCTTCGTTAAAAAAATGAATTCACACATCAAACCGGTAGCGTATATTCGCAAAATGTGTATACATTATCTAAATACAACGTGTGACAGAACAAACGCAATACCTATTAAAGGGTTATTGTACCCATCATTATGAACAACTTTTGCTATGGGACCAACCCTGAAATTGCGAAAAATATGTTTGAGCCCCTTAATGTTTCTAAGTTGAGCTACTCGACTACTGCAAAAGCTTGCACAGACTGGACAGGTCCACTCAAATCTGTGTGGTTCTTTCCTCAAAAGATCACACAAAAACTGAGCGCAGAGGGGACTTTAATTTATAAAATGTTGTGATGATAATATGATGATGATTTGTGATAGTGATTTATGAAAATCTATTTTATCGGGATTCAAACGACCACTCTCTCGCTGTCTCTCTCTCTCTCTTGCTTGTTTCACCTCCTCAAATCTTCAAAGTGTGTAATCTTTAACAAAGTTAATTCTTCCTTAAGACGACGACACTCGCTAAGAAAACTTTAGATAGATTAAAAGATAAGTTTATACGAGTTCATCACAGTAAAAGCAAGGTTCGTAGATCACATTTTTTTGACTTTGCTTTGCCAAGTATAATTTCATTACAAACGCTTGTTTAAATTCGCTTAAACAAATGCAATAATTATGAACACTATTCACTTCAGAAAGGATTCTTATTCGTGTCAAAACTTAGCAAAGCAAAGAAGCACGATCTTACTTCTTACTACGACATATCATAGTGCAAAAGTTCGGATGGATGTTTGTTCTTCAGTCACGCCAGAACGGTGGACTGGATCTGGATTAAATATGGCAAAGAGATAGATTATAGTCTAGAATAACACGTAGGCTACTTTTTATCTGGGAAGTATGTTCCCTTGGGATAATCTCCGATAATCACGCGAGCGAAGCCGCTGGCAGAAGATATATATTATATAAACCTCATTTGCAGCATTGTAGCCCGTATGAACGCGTCGTGATATTACGGCTCGGTCGGAAGCTACCAGGAGAACTAAAGGGACCTGGTCGCGTCACCGTGTTCCCTTGGCTCGATGATTATTGGGTGATCGACCAGCGCGCCGTCGTAGTGGACGTGCCTCCTCAGGAAGTAAGTGTAGAGATTGTCTGATCTAAAACTGAAGTAATCGTTATTGTTTCAATGTGGGAATTAAAGAGACAAAGTATTCCAGTGAGCCTCAGTACCTACAGTATTATAAAAAACACTGTTTAAGTGAAAATACACTCTGTATCGTCCATATTAAGAACGGTACTCCTAACACCATCGTTAGTGAAGTTAGTTTAGGTTTATTGGATTTTAGGCGATGTTTTATTGCGGCTGTGAAGTTCCCTTCTCGATGTCCAGTGCCCCAATCCTCACCCCACTGTCAGATGGACTCGCCTCGTATTCTTAAATGAAATATAGTTCAATTCAAAGTCAATGTCACTAATGAACCACTTAAGCAGAGCACTTAATAAAATGTCTTTTTAATTTTCAAAAAAAAAATATCAACCGATACATTTTTCAAAAATCTATGATGCGGTTTAATTTTCATCAAAATCGGGTTCGAGAATCTACAACTGCATCATTGGATTTTTGAAAAATATCAGTTATGGATCAGGTAGGTTTAGTCAGAAAATTGTAAAAGAAATTTCTTAAAAATGAGAATTTGATCCTTTTGTTAGTAGCAATACATTCGGATGGTGTTTTTAATAGTTTAATAGTGTTTTTTTTTTCAAAATCAACTGTTTCGATTCCTGGCTAGAGAAAGCGGATTTTACAAAAATCAAATGATGCAGTTTTATTTTCCAAAAAAATCGGGCTCGAGAGACTCCTCTCAGTGTTTTTCGCTAATCCTCATAGTTTCGGATTTGGCCATCCACGCACACTTTAAAAACTGGCCAAGTGCCAAGGGCGTGCAAAGGGTTCCGAACTAATTTCATTTTTGTAACATGTTATTTTAACACTATTGACTTCTTTTCAAGATAAGGAGGAATGGTAATTTTTCGCCTAATTTCTTGAATAACTTCAAAACTGTTTGTTTGAAAATTACGAAAAAATTTAATTGAAACCCGCACATTAAAGCCCTTTTATTTGATATGTCTCACGGTACAGTTTGAAAAACATTTATTTTCAATTTTCTAGTTTGCCTCCCAAAAGTACTTCCCGTTCTCAAAATTTATTTACGTACGTAACGCGTCCGTATTTGGGTCATAAGAGTTCATATGTGTACCAAATTTCAACAGAATCGGTCCAGGTGATTCGAAGGAAATTGTCTGTAACAGACGGATAGGTAGACAGACAGCCATCCGAGTGATATAAGGGTTTCGTTTCGGAACCCTAAAAATTAATTTATTATGCATATTGTTACGATTCGAATTATCTGTTCAAATTTAGGGTATGATGGGACTGACATACGCATAACGATTATAAAAGTCCCTAATTAAGTAAAGAAAAAAACTTATTAGTAAGTACCTACCTACCTATTTATTTCATTCGTTCTAATGTTTTAATGAAATTAACCACCCATCGTGACGTCGCTAGGAGAGCGTTGTCTTCCCACGACATTTGAACTTGCAAATGTCGCCCCACAAGTAGCTGTCTCGTGCCTCACAGTTACTAATACATCCTCTCAGTCGAGTTGAACACGCTCTGTTACTAATTTACAACGAGGTATGAGTTATTGTCGCATGACGTTTTGCTACCTGACCTAGGAGCTATGTAAAGCCGTTGTTTTTTTTAATAATATCTGTGTTCTTAATAATGATGCTGAAGACAGTATACCTACTTATATAATATCTTCGTCTGTTAAAAAATGGCGAAGAGAGCCGACTCCAAATAATTTGATCTTCTTAGCACATCAATTACAAATATATACTGCCTGATGTTTTGATCACCGTCCAAAATTTTACCAGGCGTTTTGGAAAAAAAGTTTACCCTAACCTAAACCCTAAAATTTTTTTGTGTCTAGTTTTGATTTTTTTTAGTTATTGTACAATTGATCCTTTATTTAACTTGCACTGTTCGTATTAACTTTGCTTACCATTTAAGAAAAATAATTTGCATACCATTTTTCGACAATTTGTTTGTATCCCATTGAACTGAAATGTTGCATACACCTTTAGTTCTGGTGAGAATACGATGTACAATACTCAATATTGTAATTATTTAATTAGGGCCACCGCTCCAAGATGACGGATTATTTTTTTCAACTCCCCTAATATGGGTATCAAACAAAAGGGCTTGAAGAGTAGAAAACAATAAAGTTAATAACATAACACAAAATTCAACATGTCCCTTAAATAAAAGCTTGTTTGAAAAAAAAATGTAACAGTAATTGTCTTTGATAGGATACCTAACTCATGTCAAACAAGTGGTATGGATTTGGCCGATTAGAGCTTATATTTGTCATCGTAGGTTACGTCGAAAGGGTTGGATCTTAATAGTTTTATTTTTATTTAATTACTATTACCGCGGACATGGTCGTCTGCTCCTTTTCATACAAGTTTACATTTATTTACTTTAATTTAATTAGTTACAGTATGTGCTCCTACATTGGATACAATTTTCTTTATCTATGCTTAAAAGTACGTCGTAGCTTAGGATGTACGTGAGTCCATCTTTTTTTTTTGAGCGATCGTGTGAGCGTGCTTACCCAAAAGAATCCTGTCCACTCTTATTTTGAAGAGACTAGGATTGTATGCATTGAAACGTTTAGTGCGAAATGGTGGAATAGCAACAAGGTAGGGATGGTAACTTGCAGTGCGTCTAGATGTCCGATGGTAGAAGGGGGCCGATGGGATGAGGTCGTGGAGTTCCTGGACACTCTCCCTGATCTCTAGAAGACCGACAAGCAAGCAACCTTGCGGCGATGATATGATGGATGATAATAGGATAATCAAAATCCGGAAAATCTAGCTCCAGTCTTGCCAAGAGGTACCAAATTACCCAGTAACTAAGTTATGGTGGTCAGATAGGCATTCGCTCCATGTAAAATACTAGTACTCAGCTGCATATGGCTGACTGAAAGTCAACCCCAACATCGTTCGGAAAAGGCTGAGCAGATTGATTTAGAATTTTAGATAGGTACTGAATGTTTCAGGTACTGACGAAAGATGCTGTAACAGTGGCTGTTGACGCTGTGATGGTCTATAAGATTCTCGATCCAATGAGTGCGATTATGCAAGTGGAAGATCCAATGTATGTCAATGATGTATCCATCTTATTCTATTTTGAGCGAAGCCACAGGAAAAAGCTAGTATCTAATGATGAAATGTTAAATGAGATATTTAAGATAGGTAAGCTGGTTCTGTAAAGGAAGGTAAGTGATAAAATTAAAATAGTAATAAATCAGTCCGCGTCACCCTCGCGTGCTTTATGTGTTTTTCCACCATCCTCGCAGATTGTGGATAGAAGTAGTAGTCGAAAGGCTTCGACTGGTTCATAAAGCCCAGCTATTGAGAGTTGTGAGCAATCAAAGTTAAATAAAATACAACGGTTTATGCAACATGATGGGTAAAAATGGCATTCAAATTGAGGTTTCCATAATTTTTAGAAAAAAAACGTATCGTCCTTAGAGTGCTAATGCAAAATTGCGTCTTAATTGTTAATGCTAAAAGCTGCGTTTCAGTCCACGTCAGTGTTTCAATGATAAGTTTTTTTAAATCTATTACTAATCTTTACCAACTCACGTCCAAGCATATTTAATTTTCCAGTGAATCAACGAGTCTCATTGCTGTAACGTCTCTGCGGAATGAACTTGGAAGACGAGACTTGGCACAAGTGCTCACTGAAAGAGAAGCAATGGCGACCGCCATGAAAGCCATCCTTGACGAAGTGACTGAACCTTGGGGAATCGACGTGCAGAGAGTTGATATGTAAGCCAATTGTAAATATCTGAAGGCCTTGAAACACAAAGGGAAATTGAAAGTACACTTTACTTTTTACTATTGATAGGCACACGTTTGACCACTATCTCACCTGATGGTAAGCGATGATATGGTTGAAGATGGAGCCTATTCACTCTTGACTTAAAGACTCCCAGGTTGTAGCTATCAGGAAATATAGACTGGTATAATGCACAATGAATGTGTTCCGAAAACTTTTTGGGCGGGGTGTCCACCATTTACCGATGGCGCATCGCCGTACGTCTTGTGGTCCGATGATGGAACGGGGTTGGCGGAATTAAACTATGCAATACCGTCGCACACTCCCCAAAATACAACCGATAGAAATCCGACAGGCTAACAACTAGGCGTCGATGCTCAGAACTTTGGAGCTTTGAATCGATGACATGGATGGTTTTACCTCCCTCCCACTCCGTGGGAAAAATCTTTCATGTTTACCCATCCATGAAAAATATAAAAAGGGTAGCTACCGATTTTTGAAGCAAAACTTCGTTATTTGGAAAAAATATGTTGGAAAAAAAATTACCGTCAGATTTTTCGGTTACGCGTCACATTTTTCCGTTACGCGCCATCTTTTGGAACGAAGTTCCTTATCGCGCGTTGCGAAAGGGGGCTAGACGGAAAAAATTAAGACCAAAAGTTGTAACAGACGGACAAACAAACGGATAGACAGACGGACAGACAGACTGACAGGCAAACGCACAGACAGACGGACAGACAGATGGACAGACAGACAGACAGTCAGACAGACGGACAGAAGACGGACAGATAGTCGGACAGACAGACATACGGACAGACAGACGGACAGCGGAGTCTTAGTAATAGGGTCCCGTTTTACCCTTTGGGTACGAAACTCTAAAAACATTTAAATAAACAAGTTTTTAAAATATTCGCATAACTCTCAGCAAACCCTATAAAAATAATTAATTTTCCCGCCATCTTTGGGAGTTCACCATAGGATTTAAAATTATGTCACAAGCTAACTGCATTGTCATTCACACTAAACGTGTGTATGCAACATTTCAGCTCGGTTGGCGAAAACTGCGAGATGTGACCATATCTAACTAGGTAGTTAAGTTTTTAATAAAATATTGTAAGATTCTCATTAAGTTAAGAAGATAACAGAGATGTGACCATACCTAACTAACTCGGTTGTTAAGTTTTTAATTTTAAAATTCTTCCGTAGCTGACTGACTGACTGACAGACAACGCACAGCCGAAACTACGGTAAATATATTTATTGAGCCTACTGATTAAGTTTACAACGCACAGCCGAAACTACGGTAAATATATTTATTGAGCCTACTGATTAAGTTTATATTACATTATATTTGTTAATATTTAAAAAAAAAAATCTTGTAACTTGAAAAAATAAAATTTTATTACAATTCCTTCACTAATTAATCGAAAGGAACTTCGTACCATCTGGGTGTCCCTTGACACCTCTCAAGTTTTTTCTTGTCCCTACCACGGTTGATTCGAAGAGTACTTTCTCCAGCGGAGTAGGGATAGCATGTCGTTTAAGCGGACCGGAGATAGTTGTTGTTGTGGTAGTTGTTGTTGTTGTGTGTTGTTGTTGTTGTTGTTGTGGTAGTTGTTTGTTTGTTGTTGTTAGTTGTTGTTGTTGTTGTATTGTGTTTGGTTTTTACAAAGTAAAAATGAAAACAAAAGTAGATCATTTTTCGAAAAATAAGGTCATGAAGAAGTTTCACTTCTTATGTGTGTACACTAGTACACACACATTTTTTTTATTTAAGGAATTACTCAGTCGTAGATTATATGGTAGCAAAAAAAATGCGATTCCGAGATATTTGTAGGCAATGATCGCTTTAAGTGAACTTTTCTTCCAAATGTCTCGGCAACGAGGCATTTTCACAAACTGCCAGGAAAAAATAATCATGAAGAAGTATTACCATTCAATTCTATACAATAATGTAGTACATATCAACCGAGTGTATCAGGTGGACTGTCTAGTCGCTTTATTTAAAATACGTATAGTCAAAAAAGCTATTTGGTGAGTGTGCTGAGTAGACAATTATTGTACACCACACTCGTAAGTATCTCATAAGCTTAAAAAGTTATAATGCACACATTCGAAATAAATATTGTCCGTGCAGTGGAAAAATTAATATTTTTGCCTGTATACCAAATAGCTTTCTTGACTGTTCAGATTTCAGCAGCATTCAGTTGTTGATTTCTGCCCTGCAGCAGAGAGGATGGTCTATATTTTAGTCCTTTTATAAATTCTTCCACTCCAATCGACTCAATCCTCACGACATCGGAAAGAAACACTTGATAAATGTCAAGGAATAACAAGTACAACTTGTAATTTAATGACATTGACTGATAATTTGATTGAATCGAAGGGAGGAAGTGACTTAGAACTTAAGGGGAAAACTTTGTCATTTCAATACACTATACCTAATGCAATCTGAAACTACCCAGTAATGGGAGACCGACTGAAGGAGGAATAACAATCTAAAAAATTTTTTTTTAATCCCGCAAATTACGTGACGGTACAAAAAAAAGACCTCGATCAGAACCCTAAAATATATATCTATACTGCTGCTCCTTCCCACCGTCTCCGTAAGATCCAGGGCTCGTTTGCGGGGCTCGGAATCCGTTTTTACAATAAACTACCCCTTTCTTTTCTTGCCTTGCCTTTTAATGCATTTAAAACTAGAGTTAAATCTAACCTTTGTTCTAAGGCATACTATTCTATCAATGACTATTTAGACGATAAGAATTGTTGGTCGCAGAGTTGAACGCAAGATATTTGTTATACTTAATGTTCTTTCTATATAATTTAGCTTATAACAGGTTATAGTTAGTAGTGTAGTTATCTTTTACTTTTTTCTTTTTTGACATAATCTACTCGTTACAATTGTTTTTTGTATGAGTTGTATTGCAACATATGATGAACTACTGTTGTCCATAGCTGTTTTATATATTATTTTTGCCTGATCAACCGGCAAGTTCTTCATGCTCCCCTAGATGTCACTGCTTGTGGTAGCGTCGGGGGTCGGGTTACCTCCTTCCCTCAAACATCGCGAGGGCGGTAATGGCTGATCTTTGCGTTATGCTCGTGAACGAGTGCTGCTTGTGGTGACTGGTCGTCTTGCTGGTCATAGTATTTTTTTATTTTTTATTATTATTGTTGTATTAACGTTAAACTACTGTTTATTATTAGTATTATGTTAGCTCTAGTTCATCACTTGTGGCTCCAGTCACAATCCTATTGTTAGACTATACAATTGCACGTGTTAGCGGGCACAGCATTTATGCCCAGAGGCATAATTAGTTTGGTTTACTTGTTAATGCTTGAGTTTGTCTATTTCTGATGGCTTAATGGAGTGTGCTAGCTACCAAGTGTCAATTAATTTCATTTAATTTGATTTACAGTTTGAATATTTTATTTTCTGTGTCATGTATTGTAAAATACTTTGCATACTATTGTATAAATTCAAGTTTTTAAAAGCTTAACAGACAGATGTGTTGCTGGGGAGTTTGTTGCGCCACTTCTTCTTCCCAGCTACAACACTAGGAAGTGGTGACGGGCGTTTTGGGGGACTGTCTTTATGTAGAACTTTGACGTTCAAAAATTGCTGGCACTCAGCCTAATTTGAATAAATGACTTTTGAATTTTGAACTTTTGAATTTTATAATAAAACTGATGAGTTTGTTTATTTGTTAGAACGCGCTAATCTCTGGAACTACCTGTCGGATTTGGAAAAATCTTTGTATATGATAGCCACATTCATGAGGAATGCCATAGACTATACGGGAACGGGAAAAACAGGATATGCGCGTACGAAGTCGCGTGCAAAAGCTAGAAAAAAATAAACATTTTAATCCCCCATGAAGCATTTTACCGTTTACTTTTTTCCAGAAAGAACGTAAGTCTGCCTCCTGCGTTACAAAAAGCGATGGCCGCAGAAGCCGAGGCAAAGCGTGAAACCAAGGCCAGGATTATTGCATCAGAAGGAGAAGTAAACACTGCTAAAGCATTGATTGAGGCTTCGGCATCCTTGTTGGATAACCCTACTGCTCTGCAGGTAAAAATATGTACTTTGTTAGCCCGTAGTTTTAATCGGGTTCGGGCGGTTCACATCGACCGCATGCATGATGACCGCTGCGCAAAGGTTTTCATGCAAAGGCTCCAGAGAATGGACGTCGTCGCCGAGATCGGTCCAGAAAGCAGTGGCGAGATGACCTGTACGCACACCACGGAGACTGGTTCGAAAAGAAGAATGAATGTTTGGAAAGGTATGGGGGAGGCCTCTGCCCAGCAGCGGGAAGCTATAGGCTATTAGAAACAAACAGTACAAGATGGCCACTGTATGATAACTCTCAAACATCGCCACTAAGTTTTTTTTTTAATGTAGGTAATCAAAAGAATCCTTCCGCTTTGGGCGTAGCGGAAGTGGGTGTCAGACCCTTACTGACTTAATCCCATCCGTGTTCCTCCTACTGCCCTTTGCGTTCCAGGGTCGCGACTCTTTCAAACAAATTCCGCAACGCCACTAAGTCCTGCGCTTTCCGTATTCGTTGAATTCCCGGGGTCTTCACTAGAAAGGAAGGTGTGGCATGAAATACTAGACTTAGGGCCTCAAAACGCAAAAGCGCGTAGCTTCATCTAAGTTCTGTACAACCCTTGTACATCTCTTTCAGTTGCGGTACCTCCAGTCACTCAATGTGATATCGACGAATAAGGAGTCAACATTAGTTTTCCCGTTTCCGATGGATTTCTTAGAAAGCTTCCAATCACAACCAGGACCAAGCTCACGCGGACAATGAACAAATTAAGTGTAGTAAAAAAGTGTTAACTTCAATTAATAAAAATATATTGAATAGTCTATGGTTATTTTCCTTTTATTTCTGTAAATCATCAAAAAAGTTACTATTATAGTCATCACTTCCTTTCCTGTCACGGTGTACATAGTAAAGAGTATTCATTCTATTCAAGAAGCTTAGTAACAAAGAACTGGTTTCTGTTTTCTAAATTGAATACGAAACGAATTTGAAACATCCAACATGGTTTATTTTGCATTAACTATATTAGTATTCTTATACACATTTTTTTAATAAACGGAGACGATTCATGGTTCAAAGAAACATTTACCCAGCTCTGGCGCAAATGTTTTATCTATACTAAAAAATTTTGGATGTTTATAAGTCAATCATCTATATTTCTATACCTAACTAATATTACAAATGCGAAAGTTTTGATTTGTTACACGTCAGAACGGCTGGACGGATTTTAATGAAATACAACACAAAGGATACTTTTTATCCCGGGACCATGTTCCCTTTCGACATTCACGCGGGCGGAGCTGCGGGCGGCATATTATAGTGCGAAAATTCGCCTGAAAAAGGCTAGAAGAAAAATACTTTCCTACCTATGCACGGAACTCTCTAAGGGAGCCGGGGCGAGTCGTCCTACTAGTTTTTGTTTTTCTCACAGCAGCTAGTTTTCAGTTATTGTCACTATTCCTGCTGTACTAACTAATTCCATGCATTATAAACTAGAACAATAAAAAATCCACAAGACAGAATTCGAATGACGTAGCTTGTCATTATTCTGTTGGTGTTTTCGTGATAACATTGTTAATATTTTTGTGTATTTTATTAATTGGCTTTTCATTTTCTTCTCATAATATGAGGCCGAGTCTGTCTAAGGAAGATAAGTCAAGATCAGAATTTACAAGTAAAACATCTTAAATACCTACTTTATATTCCGTAGTTACCCATCTCCTAAACACTGCCCAGAAAATAGTGAAAAGTACTTAACTATTATTACATTACTAAGTTACAAATACATTTGGTTTTAAGTCATTTTCTATGGAATTATTGAAAATTTTGACTTATCAAGTTCCATTTTATAAGTTGGTCGACTATTACTCATTAACTCGTTAAGCCTAGGTAGCGGTGATAGTTTTCCTTTTAAATTCATTATATACGTTACCTACTACAATAAATTTTGTCACGTCTCCAAAAACCACCGTTTTGCTGGCAGAGGGGGGGGGGCACTTGACTCTAACAAACATGAGCACTTTAAAGCTTAATATTTCGCTAACGAATCCTTGGATAGAAAAATGGTTTTCACAAACCCCAATATGTTTAAACGACCTATCCAACGACACCTTAAATCATGGGGTAGACGATAAAAAAATTCATCGCCACTTTCCCTATTTCAAAAATATTTTTCAAGATTTCATTTTACCACTTTGTCGGCGTGATTAATATGTATTAGTGACTAGCTTTTGCCCGCGACTTCGTTCGCGTATATCCCATTTTTTCCCGTCCCCGTATGGCCTATAGCCTTCCTCATGAATCTGTACTTCGTACTTCATACCAAAGACAAACTTTCGAACGAATCACACTATTCGAATTACGAAGTAAATAAAATAACTTCATCCAAATTCAGGTGGAATCTTTACTTCGTACTTCAAACCAAAGACCGTACTAACGCCAATTTACCCAAACAACTGTTTTCAACCAATTTTGAACGACAGAACCAATCAAACAAGCAAAAGAACGGTGCCAAAATCCTGGAAGCTTGTAAATGTAGAACCTGTGCCGAAAAAGGGTGACCGTGCAGACCCTGCTCATTACCGACTGATCGCCATTATCTCCATTCTGTGAAAGGCCTTTGACAGGGTCTGACACGCAAGTCTACTCAGCAAGCTTCCTGCTTATGGCATCCCAGCTGATTTTTATAGCTGGTTATCAGACTTCGTAAGTGAACGGTGGATCCGAGTAGTCGTTGACAGCTGCTCCTCTGACCTCATAGCTTTCTAGTGCTAAGCGTCTCTGAGCTAAACCCCGAACAGATAGACAGACAGACAGACAGTCGATCATGGTGAAACTAAAAAGGTTCCTTGTTGACAACGGAGCCTTAAAAAGAGGTAGATAACGCACTAGCGCGCGCAAATTGTTGCAGACAATTGTTGTAATTTGCCATGTAGCTCTCTTTCTATATCACACGGTCCGTATTATCTTTCGCAGTCGTACAGTAAGTACATTTGAAATAAGAACGCAACTATGTCTGAACGCCGCATAGTATGAACTTAGCGTATCTTTCCTTAAAATATAATTGGCCCAGTTAAAAGCCCGGTCTGACTTATGTACAATTTTAAAAAAAAGTTTTTTAAAATTTCACTTTTTAGTGGGGTACACCTAACAACATCACTGGAAAGTCACAGGAAAGCAATTGCGCCATTTCGTTTACTTGGATGACAATTTTGGGAAAAAATGGGAATTGTCATAGGAATTTGTTTTGACATCAGAATGTACGGCGTGTGGAAGAGCCCTATAGAGAAAAGTCCAAGAGTTGCAGACATAGGGAGTGTTTTTGTCCTTTGGTTTTCTCCAGTATTTTTTTTCTTATGATTTCAAGAGAAAATCCTGTGATTTTTCCCTTTAATTATATGTACATTCGAATAAATTTAAAATCAATACTTTTTCTCTTTAATTATGCATTCAAATATCTTTCAAACTTTTAAATGTCCATTTCATTATAAAGCATGCCATAGTAGGTGGCTTGGAAGAAATAACTTTTTGACGAGGCCCGAAACGTATGTGGGATTTGCTCGTCTCGTTTCTTAGCGCCTAAACTAAAAATGTTTGTGTCTTTGAGTAACATTTGTGTAGTCGTAGCAAATCTAATCTAATTCGTGCTTTAATGTAAATATTTTTTCAGAATATTCATCCGATGAAACCAGATTAGAAAAAATATTTCGAATAATAGCTATACTGGCAATCATCTTGTTCCCGTTGGTGTTAATAATTAGCTTTCGGGTTAGTTTAACTTCCAAATACTAAGTAGCTTTATGGAGCTCGTAATTTTTTTTCTCCAATTAATATTTTCCATCTCCGGCTAATCCTTCAGGAACGTGTCCAAATCGTGACCTGGTGGGGACCAGGTACCAATTGCGTGACGATCCTGGCCCATCGTTCTTGACATTATTTATTTATTTGTACAACGTAAAACAGAATAAACGCAATACCTAAAAAGGGGTTTCAGTGTACTCATCATTATGACCAACTTTTCTTGGCACCAATTTCGAAATACGAAAATAAATCGACTGCTCTACACATTTATGTGCGCATAACTCAACAAAATGTGAAGAACATCTGATTTTTTGGCGATTTTGGGGTAAGATTAATGATGAGTACAATGACCCCTTTTCAGGTATTGCGTTTATTCTGCTACACGTTGTATATGTCACTGGATAACTGCAAACGCCGTAAGATTGTAATAAATCACCATTGGATTATAAACTCTCAATTTATTGTGAACTGATTATTTTAAATCGCTTCCAAATTCAATAGTTTCGAATTTATCCGAAACTCTATGAAAAATGAGTTTGAATCACTCGCGATATGTAATTATCCACACATATATGTGTCACCGGATAATTGCAAACTAGTAAGATTACAAAATATCTTGAGAGATTGTAAACTCTCAATAAATTGTCAAATGAACATTTTGTTCTACAATTATACGAATCAAAATGTTGTATTCTATAATAGCTCCGTGCCAGTCTGAGAAATTGTGGACTGGCTGCCATTTTGTCAGTATTTTGTGTTAGTCAATTTCTCGGAATGACTTCGAAAGATTATGGACTATCAAATTTTGGTGTGTAAACAAGTACCTATTTCAAATGTTCTATTGACAAATTGTCGAGAGTTTACAATCTCTCAAGTTATTTAATAATCTTACGAAATTTGCCATTTTCCGGTGACATATATACTTCATTGTACAAGAATATAAAATTAAATAATTATAAAGGAATTCTTAGACAAAAAACATACAACTGGCGGCCTTATAACATTCTACTATCTCTTCCACACTGCTATTTTCCAAGTAGCTATATTATTTCAGGTGGTGAAACAGTACAAACGAGCAGTAGTTCTGCGTTATGGCAGACTTCGACCTGATTCGCCAGCGGGCCCGGGAATAATATGTGTGATACCCTGTACCGACGACGTTCAGATGATTGATCTCCGAACTCAATCCTTTAATCTAGCACCTCAAGAAGTACCTAAAGATTTCCTTATTTTTTATTTAACTATACTTACTTAGTGTTAATTTTTTTAATCAATATTTATGTATTCAGACCAGTTGTTTTGTAGATTAGTAAAATTGTATTAATTTGAGATTGTTAACGGTATAATTCAAATTAATCTAAGTCTCTTCGTTTCAGGTTCTTACAAAAGACTCAGTGACAGTAAAGGTGGATGCAGTCGTCTACTTCCACATTGAGCGGCCACTGGCTTGCATATTGAACATTCAAAATAACAAGTTAGATGTCGTACTAATACAAAGCGATCATCGCGCGAATATTCGATCATCGCGTTCATTTGTTCGGCAAAACCTGAAGGCGACCTCTGTCGGCGCGACAATCGCGTACTCGCGTGGTGATCGCTTATCCATCAGTACAAGAAACTTTAATTTTACTTTATTCATTTCAGATTTATTTTATCACACAATGTTTTTCAATTGCAGATACGCAACAGAATTAATAACGATTGCTTCGATAAGGAATATACTTGGGGCCCACTCATTGTATAATCTAATGACAAGCCGGGAATCCATAAGTTACAAGTGCAGAATGGAAATAGACAGGACTACCGTTAGATGGGGAGTTGTCATTGAGCGAGTTGAAATGTATCTATGCTGTCATTACTTAGCAACTGCACTAATTAAACAGTTTTACAGAATATTAATATAAATATTTTTGCCTATTGCTACATAACGAACCACTTATACATATTTTATGCGATAATAGCTATGCTCTGCTCTTTTACTTCGTTTTCTTCGCTTAGCTTTCTTTCTTTACTGTTTATTTTTACTAGAACTTATCTAACATAATCTTTTTTGAGAATTAGGCAATCAAATGCAAAAACATTTTTTCAAATTCAACTCGGAGTGTTAGAGACGAGCGCGTTCAAACAAACAAACCTTTTAGCTTTATTTCATTTGCATAGTATAGATTCCTAGTTTACAAGTTTAATTTTTTGTGTCTCTTTTCTTAAGAAGCAAAGTTTCTTTTAAATGATTTGATTCCAGAAAAGATGTGGTTTTACCTTTTGAGCTCCAAAAAGCGATGGCAGCTGAAGCCGAGAGCACTCGCATGGCTAAAGGTAAAGTAATTGAAGCAGAAGGTGAAATAAAAGCGGCTGAAAACCTCAAACAAGCTTCTCTAGTAATGATGGAAAATCCTAATATTATGCTGGTAAACATTTGTTCATCAACTGAAGTTATTTTTCTACATTTTACATTAAATTGCTTGTCATGACCAGTTTTTTTTTTAATATTTTTGGTTGAGAAATCGTCAAAATGACTCCTTTTACTCTGGGCGGATCGGAACGGAGGAGTGTCAGACTCTTACTGACTAAAACTCAAACGTGTTTCTCCTAATGCTTTTTGCGTTCCGGGGCCGCGGTGACTCTTTCGAACAAATTCCGCAACCTTAGCGGGCTCTGGCCCTGGTGGGTTAACTATGCTGACATCTCTTTGAGGCGCGCATGGAACACAACGCGCCGTCGTCGACCCGGGCCTGATTCTGATCGGACAGCGAGCCACCCGACGCTCGCCACCCGCAGGCCTGCGCCCACGGTGGCCGGGAATCGCCCTGCGACTTCACGAGGCATCTTCTTCATTGTCTGGCGGGGTAAACATATTTTCTTTATTTCTTTCTTCTTCTGTTGCGGCGGCTGGGACGTGAGGTTTGCCCCTCATTACTGCTTCGCAGACGTAGGTGACTGCTTCCCTTGCCCCCTCGCTCCGGACTATGGATGAACCAAGGCCCAACGCGAGGGGTCGCCGCTGTCAATCGCCTCGACAAGAACACGGTAGTGCTGCTCGCCCAAGGTGGGCAAACCTCCACCCATGCTCCATCATATCCTCCGGGCGATCCACACGGTGATGACACCCGGGCTTATCTTCCCTCCGAATCCGAAACAGGTAGCTCCCAAAACAACCGTGTCCAGTGAGTACCTGTATCAAGTGGAAGGTGAAGACACCTTAGCGCCTCTCTAACTACTCCTCAAAAAGGGAACTTATTGCCACAATAGTGCCGTGCCCAGCACAGGGTTGCGACAGTCGCTCTCTCCATACCGCAATGAGATCTTGTCGGAGCTCCGTCCAACGTGCTGCGATTTGCCGTGGCAGTGGAGTTTCTCCCCGGCGTAGCGCCTACACACGTGACGGGCTGGTCACCGCCTTAAAGAAAGCGCCCACACGGGGGCCCCATAAAGGGCCATAGTTCGCACGATCCCCACGTTGAGCCTCCGGAGGCTCCAGAGGCTTTTGGACCCCTAGATTGGGCAGGAGTCGCTTCAAGGCAGTGCCGGCCCGCCCCAGCTTGGGAGCCTAACGTCGGAAGTGCACGACGAAGTTCCATCGGCTGTCGAAGGCGAGTCCTTGGTACTTCATCGTCGTGAACCCCTCCTACCGTTATTTGGGATCCCGATTGTGGCGCGATCCGAGAGCCTTGAAAGCAATTGACTTCGGACTTGGTAAGGTCCACCTCGAGACCCAATTGCCGGATCCCCTCAATGCCAGTCGCAACCCTGCGAGTCACTATGTCGGCCGCCGTCTCAAGTCCAACGTGTCGTCAGCGTAGCAGACTACGCTGACGCCGCTAGAGAGGTCGGTGCGCAGCACCCAGTTATAGCCGATGTCCCACAGGAGGGGCCCAAGAACTGCTTCCTATGGAATACCGCACGACGTCTCTCGCCGGTTCCACTCTCTCCGGTGACCGAGGTAGATGACGTCCCTGTCCGTCAAATAAGCCTGAACCACGCGACGGAGGTAGGTCGGCGTCTGGTGATATCTGAGTGCATCCCTAATGCAAATCCAAGGTAGGGTATTAAAGGCTTTGGCAATGTCAAAAGACACCGCCAAGACGACCCTTCCCCGGGACACCGTATCCCCCGTCGTGAGCTCTCACGCACCTAATGACGTGCACCATCGAGTGGCCCTTGCGGAAACCGAACCGTTTCTCCACCAGATCCGGCCCCAACCCTACCAGGTGCCCGACGAGGTGGTTTGCAATAACTCTTTCAAAGAGCTTGCCCACCTCGTCGAGAAGCACGACAAGCTGGTATGCGGACAGAGAGTCCGCAGGGCGCCGCGACTGCCTAATGAGGACCAGTTTCCTCGTCTTCCAACGAAGTGAGAACTGGCTCCTCTCCATGCATGCGCCTAAGAAGCTCTTTAGTCGAGGCCCGTGAGCCTCCGAGGCCAGTATTTTTGGCGTTCAGCCTGTTCACCGCCACTCGCAGGTCTACCTCAGTCAATTGTCACTTCCCTTTCGCTATGAAGCATGAGAGCTACCAACTAAATTATTTTATGATAGCAATACGTCAAGTCCTCGTTAATAAGGGTCATCTTAATATTGGCGTCGTCAGGAAATTCCATTTTACAAAGATTTCTTTCAGTTAAGATTTGCTTAAATATTTTTTTATAAATTGGCATAATTTTTGACCAACCCATTCCAGAGAGGGGCGCCCCGAGACGCCTGAGATGCCCCGAGGCTTGGCAAAATGCCGGAGCCCGTAATCGAATTTTCTCACTAAAATTTATACCTACCTTTTAATGTCGTAAATAAAGTACTGTTATCATGCGCGCCTCGTCACGTCGCATCATATGTGAAAATTGTAAACCGTTTGCCGTTGCATTTCAGGTCCGATATTTGCAAACGTTGAGTCATATTGCTTCAAATCAAAGTACGACAATAATATTCCCATTCCCAATTGAACTTCCCGGAATACAGATGGTAAGTCATTGGTAAGAAACGAGGCCAGTTTACGAGTAAACCCAGTTGACAGTTCAAACACAGGCCTTTCAGTCACAGGCCGTGAGGAAATATGGGTATCTATGAATAATGATGATTAGAGGGGCAGAGGAAGACTAAAAACCCGATGGTTGTATTTTATGAAAGAAATTACCTTTTACCTACAAAAATATATAACTTTCTAAGCAGACATACGGGAGACCAAAAATAATATCGAAGAACGGCGCATATGGTCTACAGCTATCATCATCGTCATCCACATCCTGACTTCGCCCACTGCTGAGTATGTCCGCGTTCCTGTGGCAAGCATGCCTACAGGCAGTTCCGTCTAGCTAGTAAATTGCTTGCTTTTAGCTAAAGCGCCAGAGTAAAGAAGAGTAGCCCACGAGAGTTCTATTGATAAAGAAAGAAAAACAATTTATTCTGCATAAAACACATATTGTAAATGTCGAAAAATAAATGAGGTATTCTTAAGACAAAACAAAACAGTTATGGTAACAACGAAAGCACCGGCCAAGTGCGTGTCGGGCCACGCACAGTGTAGGATTCCATAGTTACCCGTCCCGTAAGCCAGGACATAAAATAGCAAATTTTACTATGACACTACAAAGTTACAAATACACTTAATTTTAAATAATTTTCTATGTAATTATGAGAAATTTTTACTTACACAGTTTTTTTTTTTTTTTTATTTATTTATTATCACATAATGCTTAGTTAATTTATACGTAGTAATGGTTTGTCTCTACATATACACTCATTCGTTAATTTGTACTTATAAAATTATACACGGTAGCAATTCAACACGTTTCTAAATAATATCTTCCTTATTTATTTTTTATTGGTTTCACTCCTTACAACTGTTCAGTAGGTATGGTATACGTTTTTTTTAAGAGTTCTGTCACCAAAAAAATTGGTGACTCTGGGCCAGTGGTGACTGGGACCCGAAATCGGCCCGGGCATTTTAGATACGATCGGCCCCCCTCCACCGACAAGAAAAGAAAAACTACTAATAAATTATAATGATTCTTTTTTAATGACAGGTATAAACTTAACTTTGTTTTTTTTTGGGGAGAGGACATTGTTATTTTTTTTTACTTTAGTCGGATAAACTTAAGTGTATCCGGTACCCCTTGGTTAAAAATCGATAAGAAATTACACAGGTCAGAAATAATTAAAATAAAACTTATCTTTGTAGCGAAAACCTTTTTTAAGTTACGTCAATAACGTGTGTATAGTTACATCAAAATTTGAGAGTACCTCGCGGATATATCAAATTTTGATGCGTTAAATAGAATTCCAAATGTTCAGTTGACAATTTATCGAAAGTTAACAATCTCTTAAGTTATTTTATAATCTTACGGAGTTTCCTATTTTCCGATGACATATATTTTTTATTTATTTATTTATTCAAGAAAGTTACATGGAAAAAAATACACATTTCATCTGCCAAACTGCTGTACAGTTTGTCGGCAGTGTTCTCGTGGATACAGTTTTATAATATACAAGTACTTATTACCTTATACTATGGGTATATATACATATTAGTCACGCCGACAAAGTGGTAAAATAAAATGTGAAAGTTGTATAGGGTAAAAAATCATCGCCTCTTTACGTGTAGTGCACGTAACTACACGTGAAATGGCGATGATTTTTGTTATCGTCTATCTCATGGTGTGGGGTGTCTTTGGCTAGGTCGTTTAATATATTGAGGGTCTGGTAAAATCATTTTTTCATCCAAGGATCCGTTTGCGGAATCTTAAGCTACAAAGTGCAAATTTTTGTTAGAGTCAAGTGTCCCTCTGCCAGCTAAACGATTGTTTGTGGAGGCGTGAAAACATTCATGGTAGAAGCATATATAACAAATTTAAAAGGAAAACTATCACAGCAAAGTTGGCTTTACAAATTAACGTAGTACGAGTAATAGTCGACCAATCTTTAAAATTTACTTGGAAAAGGAAAATTTCGTTATGTTAAATCGTGAATTTAAACCGGAAAATCGTTAACGGTTAAAAACGGGCCCATATGGGACGGTGGTAACTGAAGAGGAAAATTCCTCTACATCGTGAATTCAATAAATATATTCTTAGAATCAAACAAAAACCACCATTCAAGTCTGCCATTTTGATGTGTAACTACGGAACTCTACACTGCACTTGGCCGGACACGCACTTAGCCGGATTTCCTTTCTGTTTAAACGGAATGTATGGAGTACCTTGTGTAATGCTAGGTTGCGATTTTCATAAAGAAAAGTTTCGGAACTAAAACAATTCCGTAGTGACACGTGTGATCTGATGAGTCTTGCCTACTGACAGTGGTGTGCGCCATTTTTTAGAAAGCGAGGATGTTACTAGAGCGCAACGATGACAACGTAAATTGAATTAGGTTCTCGACTTGACATTAGTGGACGTTACTCTAATCGATGTTTTGTTTTTTTAAAGCAAAAGAAAGTCAACCGCCAATCGGCCAGACCGGCCCGCCGGGTGTCCGCCTCATCGGACATTTGCCCTTGCCCTATGGCCAGTCCGGGTCAGCGCTGGGCACACTGAATCTGCCAGCAGCCATAGATCGTGTATTATGGTTGTTGATTACATGAGTTAAGTTATGCTCTTGCGTACCATGATGGTTAACTGCTAGAAGATATTTATGTTTGTAACTGATCGGTAGAATTTTACATATTTTAAATAGTTTCCTATATTGTCCTTTACAACTGTTTTTGGTTTTTTGAGTAACAAGTAGTTTTAAGAATCGAATTTGAAGAGCTTCTAATTTTTTCGGGTTAGATTTGAATGTTAATCCATAGCTGTCAAGGACATAACTCATTATCTACTTGTGACATGTATATACATCTTAATATGCTAATAGGAACTTTTAAGCTTAGGCGGTACATTTTACTTAATAAAATTCTTAATTTACTACAAATGTAGTCTATGTGATGGGACTACGAAAAGTTGTCATCTATTTTCACACCAAGGTAAATTACACTGTCAAATCTTTCAATAGGTTTACATTTAAAGTCCAGTAAGTTGTTATGGTGACATGTATCATTCTATTCTAGTTTAATTTTATAAGTTAATCGACTAGACGACTATTACTCACTAACTCGTTAAGCCTAGGTGGCGGTGATAGTTTTCCTTTAAATTCGTTATATATGCTACTACTGTGATTTTTTTCACGTCTCCAAAAACGTTAAGCTGGCAGAGGGGGGGACACGACTTTAACAAAAATTTGCGTTTTAAAGCTTAATATTTCGCAAACGGATCCTTGGATGGAAAAATACTTTGCAATTTTAGTAAACCCTCAATATTTTTAAACGACCTATCCAACAACACCCCACACTATGAGGTAGATGATAAAAAAACATCGCCACTTTACATGTAGGCGGGGGGGGGCACCCTAAAAAATGTATTTCAAGATTTTATTTTACCACTTTGTCAGCGTAATTAATATGTATATCCACACCAAATTTCAAATTTCTAGTGCTAAGCGTCTCTGAGCTAAACCGCGGACGGACAGACAGCCAGATAGACGGACATGGCGAAACTATAAGGGTTCCTTGTTGACTACGGAACCATAAAAATAAGATGATATCTTGTCTAGGGCAGTCATTAAAGTTGATGTTTATACCATAGCCCACCCAAAAGAACGATGTTGGCATCACGTGTGTGTGATGATATCTTTTGTTTTTTTTTTCTTTCAGTTTTCCGAAAAAGTTACCGAAAAAGTTGCTCCAAAAGATGGCGGCGAAGCTTAAGTTCGAAGTAGGTATGTCACAAGCGAGCCGATGGTGAGCTTTCAATCGTTCTGATTCTTTTAACGTGTTTCAAATAGTTGTTATAATTTGTCAGAGCAGTCGGCTAGGGAACACCGACCTCACATAGTCTGAATTTAAAAAAAATATTGACTTGTTAAAGTGGTACTTTTAATTTACAAAACAATGACCCGGCAATCAAATTTACGACTAAAACATCGTAAAAGTAACCTATTTTGCCTTCGAATTGAAGACCCCAAAAACATCGGTTAAGTCACCAATTTAACCGTGTAATTCAACCTTTTTTCTGCCTTTAGACTTTATGTAGATTCTCCATTCAGAACATCAATCTACATTTTTTTTATTATGACAGTTCACATTTCACTCATTAAGCGTCAATGAGCGCCACATTTTGTACTCTAAATTTCAAGCTTTTTTCACAAAATAATATTTTTATAAATGTCTACCAGTTCAAAAAAGTCGGAAAGATCAACAGCCTCTTCACCAAAAAAGCTAGAATATGAATCTGACCCAGAGAGCGCAAGAAATAATTCTAATGTAGCTAGAATATATCAAGGCTTTAATTTAGATCAATCTGACTCTGCTGAAGGTATGTATTGGATTTTGTTGGGTTTGAAAGTAGGAGATCAAACATAGAAACGATAGATAGATTTGATTTGTAGAGAAGGAGGCAATTGTGGGACAAGCTAATTATCTTCTTGTTCTTCTCCCATTCCTACACTTATAATATTGGTATAGAAGATTGCAGATTGCATTGCATTGATTGAAGATTGGTATTGAAGGTTATATAGATGAAAGACCTAGACATCAGATAACTTTGTACACCTATTACACACTTAAACCCAAAGAAGAAGCAATTAAAACATATGTACATACAGTGACATGGAACCCTTTAAGATTTTTTTTCTTGAAAACAATCCTAAAGTAAGCATTTAAAAAACACCAGCAATAGAGCAAACTAAAACGTCATCATCATTATGGCACCAAGTACAAATTTAAAATTTAATGCTATTTACGTGGTCAGAAAATACAACAACCCGGAAACGTATACCTACAAGCAATTTTTTCACATCCCTGACGAGAAACTGGCGGAGCGGATGTGATCAGACTTTCTGACTAAAACCCACTCGTGTTCCTCCAAATTCCTTTTGTGCTCCCGGGCTGCGGTCATTTTTTCGAATGATTCCGCAACCCTGGAAGGTAAACTGACCTCAGATGGCCCGAAGGACAAAAACCCTGACCCGGTCTTTATTTCCTTTACAGAGCGAGATAAATTTATAGAAAAATGCCTTGTTTTCCTGTCGTACCTCGTTGCTATTGTGACGTTTCCACTTTCTCTGTTTATTATCTTCGTGGTAAGTTCATACGTTCACCATCATATCACTACTTACTGGGTGAGTTCTTGGCTTCGGCCCGAGCCTTCTTTTCTTTATTCGATACTGCCTGTTTGATACCTCTTTTTACGTCTCAAGGGACGTGAATAGGATGTTCATGACCTGAGAAAGAATAAAGAATATTTTTCATCCCGGGAGTTTATTATGTTGGGATAATTTTCGATTTTCACGCAAGCAAAATTGCTGGCAGAAAGAGTCCGATATAAGAACCGAACCGAGTGTCCCACGCCATTGAGAAATCGCACCTATGATTTACTGAATAACTTCATTGCTGAATAAAAAAACTCTTCGAAATTCTTGTTTCGTGGCTACACCAAACTGATTCGAGGCCTGACCATGGTGGCAACATAAGATTCACGACGGGCAATCCAAACGACGACAAAAAATAATTTTAATAAGAAATCAAAGGATTATAGGCACAGAACGAACTCTAGTCTACTGTTGATGTTGGTATTTTATTATTCAAAGTGATTTCATGTCCGATGCAGGTAGTGAGGCAATTTGAACGAGCTGTAATTTTACGAAATGGGAAATTGCGAAGCACATTACCCTATGGACCTGGTCTCATCCAATACCTACCATGCGTTGATACCGTTAAGTTCACGGACTTGAGGATCATTTGTTATGAAGTGCCGCCTCAGGAAGTAATGTATCTCGAAATTTTTTGTTAATTATATTATTATATGAAGAAGCTTATATATAGTCCCATGTAATAAAACCGACTTTATTAATTTAAGGCTAATACAGACACCGGACTGCTGCAAACCTAATGGGAAAATTCCTATTTTGTTTTTGCTTAGGAAACCATCATCTCCTTCCGCTTTGGGCGGCGCAGGAAGGAGTACGAACAACTCCGCAACCCTGGCAGGCACTAACCCTAGCTGGCCCCGTCAATAATGCTTACATCTCTTTGAGGCGTGCGTGGAACACAATGCTCCTTTAACCCGGGCTTGGTCCTTATCGGACGGCGAGTCACCTATCGCTCGTCGTCCGAAGGCCCGAGTCTATGGTGGTGCGGAATTGCCCTGCGATTCCGGACGCTAGAGGCGTCTTCTTCTGCTGCGGCAGCTGCGGCGTGAGGTTTACCTCTCTCTCACGCGTCCTGCCTCCTCTTTCGCTTGCATTACTGCTTCGCAGAAGGGACCACAGACCCTAGACCCCTATGCTTAGAAAACTACACCAACAAGGCAGAAAATGATCATTCATATTCTTTTTCTTCTCCATCCCGCCATCTCCGTCGCTGACAGGACTGTAATTCAAATTTTGCTGGCCCAAAACTTCGCTACTTCTGCAGCATCGTCGGTAACATCAGCGCTAGAGTCACTTTAGTGGCGTGTTTAGTGGGACAGAGGAAAGGAAAGGACCTTGCGACATAACTCTACATCCAAATCTTCCTGCGGCTTCATAATTTTAATAATTGTATTAATATAGTATTCCTCAACAGGCTTTGACAAAAGATGCTTTGACTGTTGCCGCGGATGCAGTTGTTTACTACAAAATTTACGATCCAATATGGGCGATTGTGAACATTGCTGATTATAAGTAAGATTTTATCACATAGTACTGATTTCTTGCCGAGTTACTGTTGCAATTAGTAAGTGTTTTAGCTTACACAAAATAAAATTTAATTCATTCTTTTTTTTATACAAGCTATTAACGAATCTTGGTGTAAATGTAATCCAATGAGGCCAAATACGATGGTGCTATATTGTTTGATCGTGGAGTTCATATGGTCAGCTTCCAGTTGCATCATCAGAACAGCTGCAATGTATCACATTATTGCAATGACTTCAAAATTCTACAATAAGTATCACAAGTTTAAGCTAAATCAGTTGATAGGTGCTTGAAAAATTAGTTTTTTGTTACGAATCACGTAACAAAAAGCTCGTAAAAAGTTCAAACTCCTTTCTGTTCACATAGAAAATCGACACAATATTTAGCAGCTACAACCCTCCGCAACGCTCTTGGAACTCGGAAACTATCTGACATTCTCTGCGACAGGCCCGCAGTAGGCTTTCAGGTCTTTGGAAATATGAAGAATTTGACCATGAACTGGGGAGTCAAGATCGTGGGATTTGAGCTGTAAGTAGAAGTTACAATTTAATAAAGAAATACCTGCTTGTAACTGCCCCAGTGTAAAGCAGAGGGCTCTTCTTGTTCTAAAAAGGCTTGACTATTTATCACCTAGCTTGCTCAAGGTGGATTAGCGTAGACCACGTTTCCTTCACCGTTGTTAGTGTTAACCAAGATAGACTTAGCATATATTGAAGAAGTCACATTGGCAGTTTGGCACCGGCCCGGATTTTACCCTTTAGGTACTTTTATTTTTAATAATAAAATAAACTGACTGCAACCATACCAGAGGATTTCGCACAAACAGAAGATTTAGATATGGTGGATTCTGATTTCCGTGCTGTGTGCTGAGTATTCACAATCCACTGTACTCTAATAAGTTGCTTTAAATCTTTTTTTTTTCTTATTCACAGTAAGGACATAAGCCTGCCCTTACAACTGCAACGAGCAATGGCTACAGAAGCTGAGTCGTATAGATTGGCGAATGCTAAAATAATCGTAGCCAAATCTGAAATAGAAACCACCAGAAATCTTCAGAAAGCCACTAAGTTACTTATGGATAATCCATATTGTATGCAGGTTGGTAGAAACAAACATAACCCTTTTTAAAAACAATTTGGTACAGTCGATCAATGAGTTTTAAACACGGTCTTGTACGGACATAGCTTTACAAATAATAAGATTTACCAAGTGACCGCCAATAAAAGTCCGAAATAATACCTATCACAGATCAGTTCGGACTTTTACAAGTAATACCTACTATGTAAATCTTAAGGTTTAATGGCCAGTCTTTGAATTTACCTTAGATCGGGCTTTAACTAACAGAATGCACCTCATGAAATAAAACTGTCTTTGGTAGTAAGAATTATATGACTGTATTTCAATCATGATTCTTCATCATCAACAAAAAAGGTTGAAACTATGCATTCTAACCCGTGTATGAAACTTTTCAGCTGAGGTATTTACAATCATTACAAATGATCGCGGGAGAGAAGACGCATACAGTTGTCCTACCTTTCTCAGCAGAAACTTTGAATAAAGTATTCCGATCAGAGCCGAAAAATTAACATTTGAACCGGCGCAACTGAAAAATGTGTTTGGATTTGTAAATTAAATATGACAAGTAATTATTTCACTTCTTTTTATTGAACGAAAGGAACTAATAAATAGTCAACAAAAAAGTTAAAAACACTACCTAAACTAAAACAACGTAACAGGGACTAGTATTCTCTGGAATCGTCTTCTTGTTTTGCATGACCATAATGTACTTGTTTCTGAGGTTGTCCGCCCGCTTTTTTGTGGACTGTAGCCTGAAATTGTGGAAGAAATTAGTTATCACCATGTCTTTTAAAGGTTTTTTTTTTTATAAAGTTTTTCTAAAAATGAAACCTAGCTAGATCGATTTATCGCGAAAAACCCCTGCATACAAAATTTCATGAAAATCGTTCGAGCCGTTTCCGAGATTCAGATTATATACACATACATACAAGAATTGCTCGTTTAAAGGTATTCGATTACATTTTCACCAACTAAATCTCTAGCTCTATGAAACACGAATAATATATATATAATAATATAATATATATAATAATAGCCGCTATGGCGGTGACTACAGTTGACATCATAATCCTACTTACTTACTATTACGAAAGCGGTAAAAGTTTGTTCGGATGGATGATGGATGAATGCTGGGTGCTCTTTCACGCAAAACATACTGAACAAATTTTGATGAAACTTTACAGTATTTTTTTATTTTATAACTAGTAAAAATAAAATTGTAGTAATAAAATTAGCTGCTGTTGCTATGAATACCATAGCCTAGCAAAGAAACAGAACAGCCCGTCACCCACTTGATTGTCAGTTGGGAATACTGTTACATGTGGCACTACAATCTGTTTTTTTATATAAATAAAGATTATTATTATTTTGGGTTTAAATTAAAGTTCTCAGGTTAGTACCTGGAATGTTTTAAAATCTCACGGGCATGAACCAAGCTGAGATACTATTTCATAATTTATTAAAGATGACAAATGGCTTTGTGCTGCATTGGGAATATTATCTAAAAAATCCAGACTATACGCTTATACACTTGCCGTGTTCAATATGGTGACTTTTTGTAATTTAAGGTACATATGTGTATTTAGGTAGTTTGAGGACATTAAAACTATTAAATATTTGCTTTGAAATAACTCCTGTTGTAAATATTTCTACTGATACTATTTATTATTATATAGCTCATACAGAATCATAAAGCTTTCATTTATAAAGTGAGAAAGTACGAATTCCACGGTACGGCGGGCAAAGTCACAGGCGATAGCTAGTGAGTAATAATTTCGTGCCTGCGCTCAGCACAAGTTCCAGTCAAGTACAAGTCTGGTAGGCAGCCGCTCCACGTACATAAAATACTGGTATTCAGTTGAATCCGGTTTGACTGGAAGCCGACCCCAATATAGTTGGGAAAAGGCTAGGCAGATGATGCCCAGCACAAGTTTCGGTTTTGCCGGCCATAGATAGAATTGTCAAGGCCGTCAATTTCTATGAGTTAACGGTGACACTATCCGGGATGCTTAGTTTGTATGGAAAGTCTTTGACCATTCTACCTCTAGCAGTAGCGACCAAGGCGTGTCGTTGCTCTATACACACGTGAAATTAAATTACCTGGAAACCATTCTTTGGGTCGGCGGTGTATCTCACAAGACGGATAGAGCCATCAGGCTCGACCAGGGAGTATTCACCCTGGACGACGTCGCCATCGCGATGTTCTTTGTGGTTCTGAAGATTCCCGGTGTGAGGGTCTTCTACGCCGTAAGAGTAAGCGTAGTCAGGTTTGGCCTAGAAATAGCAGTGTCAATTTCATCTATTAGAGAGTACACACCAGAGTATGATTTTGATCTGCGAGTATTTCTGTTCATTCACCTTACTTTATGAGTATCTATGTAGTTCAAGAAACATATCGGTCAAAATCGAGTGTATCTACATTTTCGCTTTTAAGCGTATCATTTAATTAAATTTTGAATTACATCAAGTTTTAATTGCCTTGCATCCTAAAACTTTACATTACACCAGCACAGCACATACGATTTAAATGGAAACACAAACAAGTTTTAGCTCTCTAAACAGCGCTCTCAAATGCAGCCCGCATTTGAGTTGCCCGCTAACTGCAAAACTGTTGATTGATGCAGTTTGGATGCAGCGGTTGTGCAGTTGGCATAACTGCATCAATTCAAGCCAGCAACAGTTATCTTAAATATATAAAAACGTCATCCAAACAGCAATTTTTCAGCGATCTAACAGTTTTACTGTAGGACATCTACCTAGCCGAAAGTTTCCCGAATAACTGATATAAACTTATTACTTACTTAAGGTATCTTTAAGCTTCCAGTTTTAATAACATCCAAAAACACTGCTTACCACATAGTCTACTGTCTTCAGATGTGCGTATTTAGCGGTGTCCGGGTGGATTTGTCCTGTTTTGTGATCGTAGCCATAATCTGCGTGTTGCTGAGCAGGGATCCCCTCAGCTGCTGGGACCTGGACCTCCACAATCTGGCCACTGACAGGCCCACTGAAGCGACTGTAGGAGTACCCTCCAGGTTTACCTGACAACACCACTGTTGCTAACGCCACTGGTATGAGGAACTGAAAATAGAAGAATCGAATTAAAGATCATTTGAATCATTTAAGTACGTATGTACTTCAACATCCGACTCAAAAATGCCCATATGCTCCAGTGCACGGGAAACACTTCCATAAACGGTGTCTCATATTTTATTATTTATGAGTCTCTCATATTTTTAAAATGTTGTTGATTATAGGAGTGTCATTACCCCAAATGGATCAATTTGAAACGGTGGCCTACAAAGATGATGGAGCACCATAGTTTGAAACAGCTAAAACCATAAATTTAATTATCCAATTAGCCCCTTACTGCTGCCTAACTTCTAGACGAAGGTCTCCTTCTCCTGTTTCCACAGACGTTTGTGCTCTGCCATTATAAACCAGTTCGTCCAGAGGGACTCAAGTGGAAGAACATCAAGGGACGGACCAGCGTCCATAAATAAATACGCACCCATATCGCGATGATACATCGTGGGAGCTAAATTTCGCTTTATTTTATCGACAACATTTCACGTTTGTTATTGACAAAAAGGTACGGCCTTCACGGTCAGTAGCTATTTACTCGTTACTCAATAGCGACAATGAAAAATAATCGACCACGAAGAAAGTGAGACCTGAGTTTTTTACAGCAAGTCAGCGAAACTAATTTGATTGTTGTTTGATTATTATTTTTATTTATTTAATAATAAAAAAAGATCAGGGACTAATTCGGTGGTCTGTATTTAAATTAAAACTTGTTTTTTTTATTTGGAGCTAGTATGGAATACATATTCTTATGTACGAGTACAATATAAGTTAGGTAAGCAGCTTTGTCGGTCTAGATTAAACGGTGCCACTCAATGTGTAGGACATCTGAATTTTTTAGCTGCATCAGATGCAAACTGTACTGATATGTACTTGTACATACAAGAGTATTGATTTGTAACTCTGAACTGAATATCTTGAAGGCATCATCATTCCCTATTGTGTAGTGTATTGTCATCAATTTGTGGGTAGGTATAAGAGAATGCATCTCGTGTTTAATTTAGTAATATAATTAATACCGATATTGGTATAATCACCAAAAACGTTTTGCAAATCCTAACCGGTTTCTAAGCGAAGTACCTGGCTGTTTTGTTTTTGTTGAAATATTATTGATGGGTTTAATTAAAGAGTGACTATTAACTGTGTAAACTTGCAACTTCTTACAGGCTCACCTTTTATTTATAACGGCCAATGCCTTGAGTATTAAAAAATAGAATTTTAACGCTCTGTTAATGTTTAGAGTAATTTAAAAGATATAGGGAAATAATTTTAGGGGTTTCTGAATTAAAAAAATCAAGTTAAAAAATGACGTATAATAACTTTGCCATAAATATAAATTTTGACATGTCCTTTCTGAATTCAACAACTGAGTGTTGATTAGCTATGCCAAAAAAAATAAACTAAATTAAATGCACGTATGTACCTTGTATATGAAAGCCATGATTCTGGAAGTAGTGTCGTGGTGGTCTCCCAATGATCCCTGCGGAACTGATGGCTGTACGACAAGTGTTGTAGTTTTATACCCGTTGTCACCTCGACTCGAATGAAGTGCAATCGTGAACTTGTACACTACGGTTGCAGCAAACTATGAATCAATAATTTTCAATATTCGGCTTTGAGTACGCAGCCAAACGTTACAAAGAAGTTGCGTAGATTTGTTTCAACGATCAATTGTTTGTTTATAATGACAACCTTGGGCATTTATATTATATTTTTACAACTGTTATTTTAATAGTAACCCAGCTACCTAGTCTGCTAGGCCTAAGCTGCTTTACTCATAAAATTATTTAATAGTTTTAAGTAATCAAAACTGCAGAAAAATTTGGAACTCAGAAAAAGCCGACGAAAAATTCTAACGCTGTAGCTAGGTAACCACTATGTGGTCAACTATACTTATTAAAACTCTGCTGATGCCCTTTTCCACCCACTATACTCGATCGTCTTAATATGAGAAGTAGGTAACGTCAAGTCAATTATAACAGAGTTCATTTTAAATTTATTGTATCCTGTACACCTACACAGGGTGCTGATTTTATTTTACATAAGGGCGATGCCGCCTAGAAAATAACAACGCTGCGGGCTCCAGAATGTGTACCGGTCTACTGAAACCCATGTTATCTGTTTATGCGCCGATACATTGCAGAGGGCAATGCTCGGAGTTTAGGCATATTTTATCTTTAATGAAATTTATTCATATTCATAATATCTACCTACATTTAGAAATACCTCTTCTGTATTTATTTTTATTTATCCTACAATAGTCCATTGGATTGATTGTCCATCAATCCAAATCATGTTGCAGAAGATGCGAGTACATTGATCGTTACAAAAACAATCGCCCTGAAAAGTGTTGAGGTCGTCGGCGTACAAAAAATAATGGCTACTGGGCGGATTTAATGCCTGAGCCATCCTCCACCAGTCAACCAATATTGGTGGAGAGATACTCTCTCCACCAACGAATCTGTTTTGTTTGTGAGTCCCAAATAAACATTTTTCTTTCTTTATTTCTTTCATTCAACGACCAACCAACCGACGACGCAAGGAGGAGCTATAATTATATAGCTCCTCCTAGCGTCGTTTCGTTTCCCCAATGCCACATCGTGTCATCGACGTGTCATGACAGGTCGTGACCACATAATAGTTTTATCACTTTCTCTTTTAATAGGTTTCTCCACTTGCACCGACTTTCAGCGACGATATCGGCTTTTAGCTTCTACTACCAACCTACTTCAAAAGTCAAAGTCCTGACTTTTCGTTAATATTTTCGACCAACTATCTATATATCTATTAGGGTATGGTTTCCGCACTCAGTCCTGATGTTGCACCATTGTGCGTGGGCCATGGCGGCCGTCATTCCAACCAGCCAACCTCCCTCCAGAAGCAGGTCCTCCTAAAGAGTTCAGGATGTTTGTGAATGATGTCGGTGTCCCTATTGTTTGTCTGCGTATCATGGCGACGCCTGTGCACTCAAGGAGCACGTGCGATACCGTTTCCTCCGAGCTACGTATGGTATATATAGCTTTTATTTGTTTTATCTTTGTTCGCACAGTTTATTTTTTTTTTTCTACTGTCGCAGTTCTAATAGAGAAATCATAATAATCATAATCATATTGATTATTGTAAAAAACAAAATAAATTTTGCTTTTTGATTAATTTTCTTATTCTTAAATAAAAACTTTGTTTTTTTTTTCTATTGCCACTCTTCCATGTATTATTTTATTATTACCTGTATTTTTAACATGACTTCTACAAGACCTAAGGGTGTTGACAAGCTGAAAGAAAAACTATCCACTTGGCAAAAGAATTCCCCTACAACGAGTGCTATCGGCGAAAGATTCGTTCCTTTAACCAATCGTCGTTGAAGAGTGTTTTCGGTGAACCGTTACATCGGCGAAGGATTCATTCGGACTACCAACCGTCGATGAATAATATTATCGGCGAAACGTTTCATCGGCCAATTATTTTTTCGTTCAACTAACCGTCGGAGTAGAGTGTTATCGGAAAACCGTCCTTTCGGTGAGCGGTATTTCGGAATACCATACGTAGCTC
>NDFZ01005426.1:318088-355489 GCA_002192655.3 Mamestra configurata
CCGTTTCCTCCTCCTCCATGCATGCTCTGCACAGAGGACTGTCCGTTATATCTATCGTGTGGAAATGTTTATTCAGTGAGCAGTGTCCGGTGATGGTCCCCGCCACCATTCACAGGTTGCCCCTATCCAGTCGCAGAAGGCGCTTGGTATGTTTCCTGTCTAGGAGTGGTTTAGTCTCCTTGGACTGCCTGCAGCCTGGTGCCGAGGCCCACCAGCGTTCTGCTTGTGTGTGGGTATATTCTTGTAGCCACGTGCGTATCTGGGTGAAAGGGAGTGGCACTATCGGTTCGGGTCCAACCGCCATCGTACCAGATCCTGCCTCCTGGCCAGCTCACCGGCCGCGTCATTTCCTAATGATCCGCTGTGACCTTTTATCCGGTTTGTCCGGTTTGTCACCGTGGACGCGTTCTAGTGCATTGTGGTATTCTTGTATTTGTTTCGAGGTGGTGTAGTTTCTCTCTAGCGATTGGAGAACCGAGGCGCTGTCGAAAAGTATATGAATATGATGTGTCCGTGACTCCCCTGGCTTCGATGGCATGAACCGCTAGGACGCCACGCATTCCACCTGATGTACGGTGTTGAGCTTTCCTACTGTTCTGGATATTTTAATGTTGAGGTCGCTGGAGTAAAGTCCAACTCCAGTTCCGGCACTTGTCTTTGATTCATCAATGTAGATTCTCAGCTCTTTGGGACCTGAGTTGTCCAGGTGTTTGGTTTCTAGTGTTGGTAACTTCCTCTTCTTGGTGAAGAGGACAAGTTCAGTTTTGGCAGGGTTCACTGCTAGCTGATATTCTTTGCACCAGTCCTCTACTATTTTCAAGGCTTGGCGCATGAGGTTGCAAAGCGTGTTTTCCGTTCATTATTATGGTTATGTCATCTGCGTAGCCAACGGTAAAGTATCCTTTATCATTGAGTCTTTTAAGTAGGTTATCTGCGACGAGGTTCCATAGTAGTGGTGAAAGAACGGCCCCTTGGGGGCCACCTTTCGCCACAATGGCCCTTGTTGTGCTAACGGTTCATGAGATACAGCCTGGTGACAGACGGACAGACAGACAGACGGACGGACAGAGGAGTCTTAGTAATAGGGACCCGTTTTACCCTTTGGCTACAGAACCCTAAAAATTAAAGGTCTATTGGCGACGCAAAGATTTCGCGTGCGCCTCTAGCGGCGAGAATTAGAAGTTGCAAAAGAACGACACTTGTTGGCAACGCGCCAACACTAATTTATAAAATTTCCCGAAAATCTAAGACTATTTCCCCAATTTGGGGACAATACTGACCCCTGAATTTTTTTTAGGAAATGAAAGAAATTTCCATAAATTTTCTAAGATTTAAATAATTGTGAAAAAAAAGGTGTACCATTAATTTATCTAAGTGTTCTGACTTGGCCCGGACCATCCATATTTTGATGTTGTGATGTTTAGCGGCTGTTATAAATATTCGTAAATTGATTCCCAGTGGATATTGTGATATAAATTAGTGTAGTTTCGTGTCTCAAGTATTATAGTAAGATATTGATTACCTCAGACGAAACTGGCCGAGAAGGCCGAATCCATATATATGCTACCAGATACTCCAAAAAACCATTAGAATATGTTACATCTGCATTCTAATGCAAAACAAAGTATGTGTCAAAAAATCAAAAATGCGACTGAAGGACTCAGTATCCATAGTAAGGAAGAAAGATTTTAAAAAAAACACGTCAAAGAAATGTCGCTGTCGTCCAGTACAATACTTACCTATTTTGTCGAGGCAGGAAAGCATTTATTTGCGTTGCTATTGAAAGATAAACGAATTGCATTAAGTGCGTTATAGATTAGATACATACAATTCAACTACCTATTAATATTCTAAGATAAACCTCCACAGAGAATAAAAACCCAAGAATTATAACAATGAGTCCTAGAAAGAAAAAAGCAAAACAGCCTCCAAAGAAGATCAATTTAAAGCAGGAAAGTAGTTCTGAAGAGGTATCTTGTAAACAACAAAGAGCCGTTCAAAGCGAAAAAGATGAACAGAAGTCTACAAAGGAAAAAGCAGAACAGACTCCAAAGAAGATCAATTTAAAGCGGGAAAGTAGTTTTGAAGAGGTATCTTGTAAACGGCCAAAAGCCGTTAAAAGCGAAGAAGATGAACAGAAGTCTAGAAAGAAAAAGAACTTCATCGAAGCTTGCAGACAGGTCTCCTGTAGTGCCTATTCAGATCACCGTGCAAGATTGTTGTTATTGTATCTTCCGTCTTGTATGAAGATAAAAGTTTGCAAACATAATGGCAAAAATGCAGTGAGTACTTAAATAAATAAAACTAGCTTTAAATGATAATTATTACAGAATATTGAAATGAAATATAACTAGAGCATGAGACTAGTGAAGAAAGGAATGGAATTGGATTTCAGCGAATTTACTAAATATAAATGAACACAGTGATTTTACATTTTAATATTTTATTAATTAAAACCTCATACCACTTGCAAAACAATTGCAAGTGGTATGAGGTTTTAATTATTGCACTAGTTAAAATTATGCGCATGTTCTTGCAATGAGTATCTTCAATCAGTATTTCGTTTTTATGACTAAATCAGTGGCAGATCATATTAAGTTTAACTTAAGCCTTAATCTATAATAGAGAACAGAAAAAATCTAGATACTTAATTGTAGGTCTGAAATGTATTTCTTCTCAAATGTATATGGGTCCCAAAGTTCCCAGCTCCGAGTAACTTTTGCAATATTATGTGTATCTGGGAAATAGCCTTTAAGACCATATATTTTTGTATATTGTATAGTGGCTCTGACAAAAAAGCTAAAAATGTTGCAAGCTAACATTATACTTAATATAATTAAATCATTTATTAGATAACAGTGTACAGACCCCAGCATATCTAGCTACCCGATAGTGTCAAATTTTCCCAATCAACCTTGAAACTAATGCCTTAGGGATAAAGTTGAAAATCTATTAAAGAAATTTGACAGATAATTGTAGCTTGATGTGCTGGCATCTGTACATGCAACGTTATCTCAGGGATATTATGTTTCAGATAGACATCAAGGAAATGCCAGGTTATGCAGAAGAGTCATTCAATATAGAAACAAGGAATAACATGTGGTATGAAGCTTTAGAAGTTTGCCAAATGTGCATTACTCCTGACCAGTATTTATCTGCTCATGTACTCAAAGAGGTTGTGGAGATCATTTTGGTAACTATACTTGCTTACTTTCTCTGTAATGTTTCCACTTAAATGTGGAAAGTATAAATCAATCTGACATGCCTTTTTACAACTATGTTGTAATCAGCTTTCTGAATGCAAATAAGTACAGACGCTAGCACATCAATCTACAACAATCTGTCAAATTTCTTTAATAGATTTTCAACTTTATTGCTAAAGCGTTAGGTTCAAGGTTGATTGGGAAAGTTTGACAGTTTCGGGTAGCTTGATGTGCTGACGTCTGTACCTACCATTTATTGATACAAAATAAAAATAAATAATTAGGTAGGTACACCTATGGTCTTGAGTTTAATTTATTAACATTAATATTGTAATATTCCAGAATGTCAATGAAGATGACTTGTCTGAATATCCAGCACTGGACATCATAGACAAGTGCCAGCAGATACTGGGTCAAAACTTTAGCACTCACCCCCCATGTGTTGTCAAAAGTTTAAGGGCTTGTTACTTGTCTTTCCTTACATCACCCATGTCTCTTAAGGAGAAGACATTCACCAACAGAGAACAATATGATTACAGGAGTGGCATTGTAAAGTATTGCATGAATAGATTGGAGAATGAAATCAGTTCAGACAGCCAAGATGGCCCCTTAATTAATAAGAGTGAGAATATTCCTGAAGAAATGAAGCAAAGCCTGCAAGGTCTACATTGGCAAAAAGAGAAATTTGAAATCTTTGAAGTATTAAACAGGCCAGACAGAATAGAAAGACTGATGGCTGTTCTAGAAAGTATTGTAGAATTATTACAGTTTGATTTGGCCATTTGGCATTCAAGGTACATAAAAATGTTTTATTTTGTTGAAGAAAAATGACAGTTGACTGTCATATTATACATTTTAATTGCTGTAGAAAATGTTTTGACCTGCTTCAACATTTTCTTAAAATATTAGAATGTTGTAAGTAGGGCTGCTATACATCCGGGTTTCCCTAGATTTGGATTTGTTTGTGGGAAATCCCGACAAACAAGCCGTGTAAAAAATAAAAACAAATCCTAGCAGACTCATGTGCAGAGTGTTCCAAACGAATATCATTCTTGTAACATGTTACTTTAACACTATAGACTTCTTATTATTAAATTTTCGGGTTAGCTGTTTCAGAGAAATGGTCATTTTTCATCGAAAATCTAAAAATAAATTCAAATTATTTGTTTTATAATTATGAAAAAAATATCTTTAATAGTGATCCTATGAGGGTTCTGTTTTAAACGGATAATCGGAACCCTAAAGACGATGTACTTGATATTTAAAATGAATGAATTTATTCTTTGGGGGTGTTCGGGAAATAACTCAATTTCAGCAAAAATGTTTGGGGTTTATAGTTTTTTCCAACGTCGGCAATTTAGATGTTAGCAGCCCTAGTTGTGAGTGATGTCTAGCTTATTTTACTTACTGAAGTCTAAAATTTAATTATTTTTTAGGTATACTAATAATCTAACAAGACATATTATGAGATCTCACAAGCCTATAATGGCATTTCTGTTATGGTCAGACAATGTGTTGTACACGGGTGGTGTAACGGAAAACTGTAGGCAAATAATGAGGCTATTTGTTCATCTAATACATCTACGGTACCCAGAGGCCATGTTAAAAATGATTACGGTAAGTTGATGTAAAAATATTTGTTTAAATTCCTGAAGCATTTTTTTTAGGATTCAGATCCTAAATTACATCAACACTCGAATAGGCAAAGCAATTTTGAAGCTTTTAAGAAGACATAATGGTGAATTAACTATACTTAAATCTTTTTTTTTTTATTTCAGACTTGGCTAAATATAATGATTCAAACATTTTATATCTGTGAGGAAAAGTCAAACAGCGACTATCCAAATACATCAAAATATTGCAAAATATTTGCGGGAGAATTCTACAAAATAATCTCAGGTTTGAATATATTTTTTAAACTCTGCTATGCTCGGATTACAAAGCAGTGCAGGACACGTTGCACGCAGAACATAATGGTCGATGGTACCGTTACGTTCTCAAGTTATTACGTGTTATGTATCACATAACAAATTCTTAGACTGGGTACAGAAATTAAAAGGTCAAATTATCTAAGCTAATACAATTAATTTTCAGAAATGCCACATGAATCCATCAATAGAATTTTGGACAAAATTGAACCAGCATTTATGAGACATCTCATTGGCATGTTACACATCCAAAAGTTAACCAAAACAAATAATGATAGCATTACAAGCATTTTAATAAACTTTTTCAAAGAATCACAGTGGCTGTTGTATCCAACAGACGAAACTGAAATAGTAATCCCCAAGAAATTATTTCCTAAACCCAAGAAAATAAAGAGAATAATTAATTATGTGATAAAAAAATGCATGATTCCTGAGGATGAGGAAATAATAGAATATGCTAAGTTCGATAGAAAAGAAATAAAAGCTATTGTTTTATCAATGGCAGACCATTTCAGCCGAAATCACCTTGTTCACACTCTTTATACGACATTAGAAGCCTACTTAGATACATATGATGTATTAAGTGTGGAGGAGACATGGAATAAATTAAACGAAGAAATTTCAGACGATAATCAAACTATACCAGAAAACAGTTCAAGCCAAACTATACCAGAAAACAGTTCAAGTCAAACTATACCAGAAAACAGTTCAAGTCAAACTAAACCAGAAAACAGTTCAAATCAAACTATACCAGAAAACAGTTCAAGTCAAACTATACCAGAAAACAGTTCAAGTCAAACTATACCAGAAAACAGTTCAAGTCAAACTAAACCAGAAAACAGTTCAAGACAAACTATACCAGAAAACAGTTCAAGTCAAACTATACCAGAAAACAGTTCAAGACAAACTAAACCAGAAAACAGTTCAAGACAAACTAAACCAGAAAACAGTTCAAGTCAAACTATACCAGAAACTAGTTCATATTATGTAACAGAAGTCCTCATCAAAAAGTACAAAGATGGAATGAAGGCAACCAAGGAATTACAGATTTTATTTCAAAATTTGAAGAGCAGTGGAGAATTGCCTGACATGTTGCAAATTTTCACAAATATACTCTTAGAAGAATAAGCTGGAATTGTAATGGATTGCCTTGCTGTGCTATGACATTTGTAACACCCATCTATACCCATTACCCATACTAGTTTGCCACCATGCTGTTTTAAGAAAAAAAAAACAGTTGAACTATCTAAAACATGCAGTATTAATTCAAAACTTGACTATCTAAATTATCAATAGATCTAATCAGGCACTTAGCAGATCAGAGATTTTTAAGAATATAAATATTTATTATTTGAAACTCTATTAGTCATTAGTTATCAGTTTATGAATAGTTCCTGGGAAATACTCCAGTTTGCTTCTATAGTTAACTAGCAGCTATCGATTCAATCTCGCTAGAGCGGGTATATGTTTGTTTATTCACTAACAAGGCATGTATTGCGCTAATAGACACGACCTAGGGGTCTTGCCTATTAGCGTATTTAATGTTAACACACACTAAATATTATAGTCTTCTTGCAAAACAATTATATCTTTAAGCCCAGTATTTGACATTGTCCAAATGAAGATAGACTTTGAATTTTAAACTCTTAAGTTACAAGTTATTAATAGGAACTGGCATCAAAGCTGAGTCTTGAATTGTCAATTTAATATCAAGGAATTTTCAGTCTGAATAAAGTTCAAATTACAATTACGGGCTGAAAGATTTTGGCTTAGACTATCTGCCTGAGACTGAGGAGCAAATAATTTAAATTGTTTTGTCATAACACTAAGGCAATTTTTGTTAGCTGTAATACTGAGAAAGCTTACACTTATTTAGAGACCAGTTATTAATAGATAAACCTAATAATGTTTTACAAATCAGCTGTGCCATAATTGATTGTTCTTGAATAAGTTGTAGTTGAGGCAAAATATAACAGCCTCTTAATTTTTATATTTCAATAATTATGATGATGTGTACTTACATATTTATGGAGTTTCTTGTCTGTTCTCCATAAGAATCTACCTTTGTGAATGGACAGTAGTCACTTTGTTGACATTCAAGAGTGCCTTTTAATTGCCTAATTGGAAATGTTTTGACTTTGACATGTAGTGTAGTATGTTTTTTAATTTATTGTGAAACAATGTTCTTACTTTTGAATCCATCAATGTTGATGCCATTTTAAAAAGTAGTGTGGATGGTGTGAGGTGAAAGTCCTTCAAAAATTAATCAGTAAGAATTTTAGAAGAATAGAGTTGGAATCAGATTTTGAGTGTCTAATTAGAAATATATGGGATGTAGTATGTAATGAACTTGACTGCACATTACAACAAAAACCTTTGTGTCAAAAAAAATTAAGCTCCGAATAGTCCTCACACTTCATGCACAAGTATTATTAGTTACACTGTATTTGTTACATAAGTTTATAATCAATTCTTAAGTTGTAATTGTAATATGCTTTTTACAGGAAATGTTTAATTTTTGTTCAATAAGATTGTGTATTCTGTAAGAATAAATAAAACTAAAAGGTACTACAATAATTTATGTTTAATTAATATTTTGGCATAAAATGTCCTCTGGCTTTCTTCGATCGTTTAGCTTTTTCAATATCTACATTAGGGTATTCTGCTTTCAATGCCTCCATACTCATGTTGGGGAAACGTTTCAGTAAATGCTGAACATGTTTGAAGTCCCTGTTGCGTGCCTTCCTTTCAACATTATACTCTTTTTCTTTGTACAGTCTATAAAACTTCTTGACAGCTGCACTGGTTATAAAGCCATGTTCGAGGTAAGGTCTCACCCAACGTGTGTTCATAAACCTGGGTATGTAGTATTCTCGCTTCTGATACTTCTCTTGTAAGCCAAAGAGGTTCACCACATCCTCAACAGGTCGTTCTCCAGTTTCTCCTGTCTCAAGCTGGTAATAAGCGACGTTACGTTCTCTTATTACAGTTTCTATATTATTCATCGACTCTTGAACTTTGTCGATTCTTTCAGGATTAGGAAACAATCTCACTTTATCATTACATTCATGTTCCATTGTGTACAACATATTCCGTTCTTTTAATAACACGTACCATAGTTTGTGTAAATCTGTGTTAGATTTAATTCTCAATTCATCCAACTTCCAGGATCTACCAACTCGAATATTCGTTTCACTCCAATTTTTCTTAGCGTCGAAAAACTCCATCAGGTCGTTAGCCGGATTTGTGGTATGTACATCTCGTCTGATGATTGTAGAACTTGCAACTTTGATGACATTCTGAGTTCTCAAACAGCGGGTTATCGTACTTCTTAGGAAATTACCTATCATGGCTGAGTTCATTTTATTATTTATTATGATTAAATAATAGCCACTGACCACTTTGAGGTTATTTTGATTCCATTTCTGACTTTCTGTGTGACCAGATAACAAATTTGAAAAGTACCATTCGCCTCAGAAAAATGTACCGAAATTCGACAACAAAATATAACAGTAAAATAAACTTTTAAATAGGTGCATATAACCGACTTCCAAAACAAGACTAAATTGCCGACTAAAAATGTAGACCAAAAAATCGATTATCAAATTATTTTTGAACGTCTTTGGTTAACGTCGAATTGAGAACCTTCTTTTTTGAAGTCGGTTAAAAATAATCTAAAAACTTGTAAACTTTGTCAAAAATCAATATATCCTAATTAGGCATAACTTGCGGCTAACTTCGGGTGTAATCATAAGAAAATTGCGAGTTAATACACCCGATGTTAGCCGAACGACGCACGACAAGGACGAACACCGAATAAAGAGGATCGGTAAATTTTTTGGCCGAAACCGATCCTTCGGTCGGTTGCTAAATTATATATACATACTAAGTTTATGTTCGGCAGGATGTAGGTATTTATAATAACATTTATCTATGATATTGGTGTTCAATATTGTTATTTGTTATGAAATAATATGAACTTTTTTTACTGATTTATCAAGAAGTCGGTAGGTATACAACTCCCAGTATTTGCGCCATTTGGGATTTTCTGCACTTTCAAGAGCCACCCCAACACAGCCCTGGTGCTAAAAAGATTGGATGCCGCAAAAGTGTCCGACCCATGTTGTGTCCCACACCAAAGGCCCTATCAAGGTAATATTTATGGTCATCCCATGAGCTTTCCTCCCATCGTCACGTGTCAAGCCATTGGGTAATAAGACAACTGGCACCGCGGTGGAAACATGAAGCCAACCCATGTCATTAACGCTGGCGTCCAGTGCCAACTAATCAGCGCTCCTATATATTTTAGCCATATGGGGTTGCAACATTAGGCCCATGGGGTCCAAGTGCTCATTGAATCTTCCCTGGTCACGTGAACACTCGACAAGCTGCTTGCTAGGCAGAAGCTGTTAAAATATACTCAAAAGTACTTTATTTACTACCTGGTCACACTGGCCTATTATAATTCCGTTCGAGTTTTTGGCGGGATTTTTTCGGGTGAAGTTTAGCGGCTGTTTTAGTTTCGTAAATTGATTCCTAGTGGATATTGAGATGTTAATTGGTGAAGTTTTGTGTCTTAAGTATATAGTATTTTTTATAGTAAGTAGGTATTGACTACCTCTGATGAAATTTGCTGAGAAGGCCGAATAGATATATTTGCTACCAGATATTCCAAAAACCATTAGAATGTGTTACATCCGCATTCTAATGCAAAACAAAGTGTGTGTCTAAAAATTAAGACTGCGAATGAAGGACTCAGTATCCATGGTCAGGAAAAAAGATAAAACCATTCCGTTCCTGTACATACATGTCAAAGTTAGACATTGACTTGACTAAAGAAGCCGTTCTAAAATGTTCTAAAATTATTATCATCGTCGACTCAAGTTTAGTGTGCTTTTCAGATATTATTTGTTGTCCTTTCTTGTTGCTTTTTTTTTCATTATTAGCGCCAAATGAATAAATAAAAATCTCCAAAGCCTTGAACAATCTGCTTTCCATTTCTTGCAGTTTATTTTTGAACGATTCAATTTTGACAGCACTTTTCACGTTTAGTTTACTCGTTCTCGTACAGTTTTAGTAATAGTGATTGGGGCTACAAAAACGTAAAAAAATTGAATAAAAATATTTCCTAAAAATACGTGCAACAGTTGCTTTAGGTGAATAATATTTGACATGATTAGCCAAATTAAAAGGATAAAAATAAATCAGAATATCCGTAAAAGATCTTGACAGTCAAAAGCAATAACTAAACGTAAGAGTTGAATAATGTCGTGATGGAGTGAGTGGTTGAAAGGACGCATTATCTTCGGTTTTATGGGAAAACACAATGAAAACAAATTAAAATAATCGATTTACATAAGTGCATTTTGATGTGCTCCTGGTGTTCGTATGACTAAAGTACTGAACAGTTTGTGTAGTGTATGTTATTTATGAAGATTCCATCATCGTAGAGGAAGCTTTTTGAAAGGTACAAACATCATTCACCTCTTTTATTTTTTATGAAACTTTTGTTTAGTTGTTTATATTTTACCTGTCCTTGGTCTTGGTTCCTTCTTAAGGTATTTCCTTCATTTTGGACTTTTGATTTTAATTTCTAGTTAGCGTGTTTTTACAGATTTTGTAATCCGTCAATTTTGTGAAACTATGTAAACAATAATATGAACGACTTACCTACTCCGGTCAGATTCAAAATGTCATCTTACGAATGGCGCGTAGATAGTGTTTAGGAGATATCTACGGAAAATGTAGTTATTCATCATCTACACTAGAAACTTGCAGGTTAAACTGTGTGTAGCTTTTGTCAAAACAAAATCCATTTATTTTTCAATATAAATTATGTATATATTAGGTCAAAAGCCTATTTAAGATACAGTTCCAATATCATTCTCCTTATCCCCTAAGGTATAGCCAGTGTTGAAACTTAGTGTTGTCAAAAAGTAACACTTCACACAAAATAATGTTATAGGTAAGTTTGTTATTTTTCAGCATACTTTGATAAAGTAATCCCAATTCAGCATGCTTTTAAAGCTTAAAAAAAAAACAATAGAATTAAAAAAACAATACAAGTAACAAGAGTTTAATTTACCTAGGTAAATTAAACTCTTGTTACTTGATTGCTATCTATATTGATACACTTTCTTGTCACAATCACAGACAGAAAAAATCTGTAAACAAACAAGTCCTATTATAAATAACATTGTTCATAGTTTGTATGTCTTCCATTCCAAGTTTTTAATTTATTCTGATTGCGTAAGTAAGATATTTGAGTGAAGTTGTTCAGTGCTTAAAAGTGTTCAGCAGTATGCTACAATTTTGCTGGTGCTTTTATTTCATCCCAGCAATGGGAATGTTAAGCCTAACTTATACTTAAAAATAATACTAGGTATGAATATTTTTTCATACATTTGTTAGTACCATTACAACTTATAAAAATGTTTATATAAAATATAAAAAGCTGTTAGTAACAAGATAACTTAACAATTATGATAGTATACATTAACAATAGTTAAAAAAAAACCATTTAATACATAGTATTTGCTATTGGAGTTAGGCAGTTGACTTAAAGAGTAAGTAAGTAGGTATCTTATTTTTAAATCCTTGTAAGTAATACAGATCCTTTTAAATTATAGGAGAATAAAGGGTATTGAGGTGCACGCCATACATTAATAGATTATTATTTTATAATGTTTCAGAAAAATTTCAAATGTTTCCAAATGTTTGACTAAAACAGTGTACCCCTCACTTTTTTTTGTATTCTTAGTTGTTACACTTTGAGCTTTGGGGTTGTGGTAAAGTGGTTTGTAGCTTTCAGAGCAATATCCTCTTTGGGACAATCTCTATATTACAGAAATTTATGTGCAGCTGTACATTTTCAAAATTTGGCGCCTTTTCAGTCAATGTATTGTTTCCGATGATTGATTGTGATGGTTTGGCTGGATTGCAAGTAATGCTCTGTTTTTAGAGCAGGATGATCTGATCTCTTCCTTGACTTCTTCTCACTATTAAAGTTCCATTCAGATCTAGCTTCAAACCTATCCTTGTCAACGTTTGCGAATGTTATTATGTAATAAAATATTACTAGGCTGTGTTGATTCACAGGAGATTTGTTAAGTCCAGTAGTGTTTTTAATGTGTAAGTAACTTGAATTGTTGGAGGGATAATATTCATTAATATTATAAAATTAAAATGTTTAGGTACATGTTTGTTATTCAGTTACACGTCAACCGCTAAATGGATTTGAATGAAGCTTAGCATACGGGTAGTCCATGGCCTGGGTTACAAAGGATACTTTTTTATTGCGGTAGGTCCTTATAAGGTTTTTTCCAAGTTTTCTGACGATCATGCGAGCGAAACTTTTGGCAAAAGCTGCTTAAGAATAAAATAAAGAATACTTTCAATGATATTTTTACATAATTAGGTATGTATTTCCCATTTATTTGAAATATACTTTGCTTGAATAAGTATACCTACTAATGTAAATAATTAAACACGACATCTGTGCATGAATGTAGGGCAACAAATTCTGAGAAGCCACACCGCCACTACTTACCGTCTGTTTGTGAACTAACTAGGTGTGCCACAATTCCGTTTGCCGTACAATTTATAAGGTGACAAAATACGTTAATTAAGAAGGGGCCCATCCTCCTCGTGTGTTTCGGAGGGTAATTTGTCGCGTGCATTAAGAAAGGTTGTGCGCGCTCGTTAGGGGCCCCGGGCCCCACAGAACCGCACGCTAAACAACGTAACGTCTCAATTGCGCGCCTCTGCCGCCATGCCGCCTCTCCGCCTGCCTACGCTACGTCATAAACATTTTACATGATGGCACGCTTATGACGCCAACTGACGCTGCGACGCCTGTTAAAAGAAATCACCCAACTTCTAGTCGCACAAGACCAACGTAATGTGTTTCGGCATACTAGGTATTTCAATCAAAATCAAATTATGTTCGTAAAACAGGTTTGAAATAATGAGTGGTGCTTTTGCACAATACTTAACAATGTGTAGGTAGATACCTTATTAGGTAATCTTAAACCCTTGGTAAGTAATCTTACTCAATAAAAAACGAGCGAGTACGACCTTGGTAAATAGCAACATAACATTAAAAATACCAACTGACAGCCAACTCGACCACTGAGCGCGCTCACTGGTCAAATGAAATAGCGCGCGCTTCCTCGGCTTCCTGTTACACACTTCCGTCCCATTTCACGAAATCACTCCCACAGATTGCAGAAAAGCGAGAGGAAAGATTTTACACATCAAAAACCAATCAAAAGCTTTTCGAACCACGCACAGGGCCCCCATAGTTCCGATGAATAATAATTAAATATCGACGGCAAAAATAAGTTTGTATTCCTTAGGACAGGATAAACTACACTAGGGCCATGGGGTCATGAAATAAGCAATCAGTTAGTTGACTCTTCACGTGACCAGAGGGCTGGCCTTTTCTTTGGCCAACAAATCAGCATTGCCATTCAACGTGGCAATGCTGCCAGTGTTCTGGGCACTGTTCCTGTTGACAGCGATGTGGACGAATTTTTTGATGCCCTATGAATTCTTCCCCCCTTTTTACTCCGCTTGTACATTTATACATATGTTTACTAGCTTGTACTATCTAATAACATTTATTTTATGTATTTAAACAAAGTTAAATATGTGATTAAACAAATTTATTTCTGCGGTTGAAATCAAATAATAATTATCCCATAATCATCAGTCTCTTGCTTAATATAGTCTAAATCCTCAATACAATTCTCAAATACATCCCACACGCTTATGTATACCTACTGTTTTTTTTCAATCATACTTCTTTTCCATGTATGGAATTGCAGAGTCGAGCGCCCCATATTTTTTCCGTAATATGACTACACCATTGTTAAACAGAACGCAGGATATTAAGCGCTAGATATCGCTTATAGCGCAAATATTGCTAAAGTGACAGACGTTCAGAAAAACAGGACGAAATTAAAAGGATTCCGTTTTTGCCATTAGGATACGGAACCCTAACAACAAGCGGCCGTACTTGAATTTATATTGACGTAACTGCATAACTTTTACGATCTTTATCATAAAAATGTAAAAAGAAATGTCGAATCGAATTAAGGATTCGACACTCAAGCCTTGTTCGATTTATTACTCGTATACATAATTTATTACGTCGGAATTATATTAGGAATTACCGTCACGTCCCACTTACTATATCTGTCACCGGCCGAATAGGTGCTTACATAGGATCTTCGTATAGAATCGTTGATTAAATCAGGCGCCGTCGCTTTGTTTAGGCAGCGATCGCATTATCTCGCATGCTTGTCAGTCACACTCGACCCGCTTGTGACGTCGGACATCTCACAGCTAGACCATATAAGCCCGGAACGGACAGGGATGATTGTATTGCATAACACAATAGGTACGACATCGAAATTAATGCAACATTCGCAAAGATGTCTCATACATCCGGCGCGTCAGTGAGCACGGTACCTATTGCAGTTAATGAAATTGTGTGCCTTCTCGGAGTAATGTAAAAACTTTTTGCTGAAGTTATCTTATTACAGGGTTGGTTATTCTGGAGGCGGGTTGATGATCAAATCAGGCGAGGCTTGATTCTCCGAGAACACGGTTCATCTTGAACTGCTCTCGCTCACATCCCATTTATCCGGAAATTATCATATCTAAAACGCCTTCTATTTTTGCAATTATTTCAGTCAGATTTTCTAAAAAACATAAGTAAGTAATAAAATGTACCTGTAATTTAGGCAAATATTTCTGCTGGCCATTATTTCATTGCACAATTGCTAAACTCACCTATGTTTTGAATTAACAAAAGAATTTCCAATATATGTACCGCGCTTTATCGCGAATTGATCGATAGAGGAATGGCAACTTTTACTATGAGGCCATAACCAACCTTATGATCCGCTTAAATGATTTTCATGCACTTTTATTAAATTTGAATAGAAAATTAAAATGGCTTAACCTTTTGAACGTCATTGTCACATATATGTGACAAGCAAGCGCGTGCCCTGTACGCCAAACGTCACAAATATGTGACAAAAGGTACGGCGAATTTGTGGCTTAGCGTCGGGCAGGGGTACGCCGCCGATGCGTTTATGCTCTGGCGTTAAACATATTTTTTAAATACCTAAATCTAATCTTGTCCAATAAAGGTATTTTATTGTCAACGGGTATAAATACCATTAAAACTGGTCAGTTGGACCCGAAACCCACTAGATTGCCTACCTTTGGTGTGACTCGCTTCCGCCCGCATTTAATGATTTCTCTTAAAACATTATAACCTTTTTTAGAACAACATTTGGTTGGATCAGTAAATCACCTGTGTCGTCGGCTTTTAAAAAGCAATATTAATACGATCATTTATTTTAACCCCGTTCATAGTTATTCAATGTGGTATTCTCTAATAAAAACATTTATTTAAAATATTTTGTAAATCTAAAGAGGCGTTTTTCAATGGCCGAAGATCAAAGCTATTCAATCGAAGAAATAAAAATAAAAGGTTGATAGGTACTTTTTGGGTTCCGAACATCCGTAAAAAACGTATCACTCCGGTGTCTGTCTGCCTGTCCGTCCGTCTGTCACAGCCAATTTTCTCCAAATCTACTGGACCGATTCTACTAAAATTTGGTACACATATGAACTTCTGTGACCCAAACACGGATGCATTATGCAATCTTTTATTTTGAGTATGTATGTATGTCACTTTTGGGGGACAAACTAGACAAAAACATAAAAAAGTTTTACAAATTGTACCATGTGACATATCAAATGAAACGAATAATGGAAGGAATTAATTATTTATTAAGAGGGTTTTAATTATTATAATTTTACCCATAGATTACAGGAAAACCTATTAGAACTCCATGTGTTAAAATAACATGCTATAAATATGAGATTCGTTCGGAACCCTTTGCATGCGACTCCGACCGCACTTGGCCAGTTTTTTTTCTGTTCTTTATTCTATAGGGGTTATATTCTATTTTGTTTGCGCCCAAGGATCTGATATGGTTAAGGCGAATGAATGACCAAAAATACTGAATTCAAATCGCACTTTCCGCCAATTGAGACTCTGACTGAGCGAGAATGCATACTTATTTGAAAGCAAATAGGTTTTCTGAGTTACTCATCTACCTTGCGTAGGTAGATGAGTAACTCAGAACTTTAAGATTCCGAGATTTATGCCCATTTTCAATTGCACAATGTAAGTAACACCTAAATGTAATGCGTAATAAAAAATTGTAAAAAGTAAGTTACTTATCGCAAATAATCATTTCACGACCCACAGAGCGAGACTTCGACACTAATTTTCCTAGAATAGCAAGCAACTTTTGAAAATAGATAGAAAGCAGTTTTACGGTCTGGGGAGGGTGTCGTCTTAGGGGCGAGTTACTTTTGAAAAAAATCTTATGTGTATTTTGAGTATAAAATGATGACATCAATATTTCGGGTACCTACCAATTTCTCCAGTATTTTATCAACTTTCGTAAAAGTTTAACGTTGAAACAAACATCATCATCATCATAACAGTCGAAAGACGTCCACGCCTCCCCCAAGCGTCGCCACAACCACTGGGCCTCCTCCACTCGGTGGCTTTCAGCTGCTCATCCTTCCACCTTTGCTTTTTTCAACATTGCTCTTGCATATTTACATTGTTTGGGACTAGTTCAGGTGAGGTTGGCTGACTCAACTGTTAGAATCACTATTATTAAAGATGCTTAGCTAAGTAAGATAAGGAATCAACATCCACTTGGTTTGGCTTAGCTTTTAGATCAACTCTTAGTACAACATTTTGTTTAGGTTAGGAGTACGATGCGCGGACACCACGCTTTATTATTGGTGTAATCGTACGTGAAACGCTTTATTCTAGAGAGGTCACGCGTTATCTAAAACAGCTGTCGGACGCACACGGCCTACAATGGACTCGTTTGTATCCCTGCTGTAATATTGTTTGTAATTTAAAATATCGGATGTGTTGGCACGGGTGGCGGACGGTTTATTTTCCAGCTCAATTGTGGAGTTATCCGAGGTGTATTGTTGCGTTGATTAGATCAGGGAGCTTTGTTCGGAGGAGAATGGTCGGCTCCGCGCCGCTACCGTCTGTCGGCTGCACGCGACCTGTTCATGAGGTTGTGCCTTTGTGGCTACACGGGTATACCCGTTTCAGCCTTCTGACCGACCGCAGCATACATTATTGTACAGCAATTCTGGAGACAGTCTTGCTTGAATCTTGAAGTTTATTATATTGCTATGAATTTTATCAGACATTGATTTTATGTTCTTATTTTTAATGGCATTGGCAACCTATAATAGGAAAATAATGTTACTTACGCTTTTATGTCTCTTTTGTTGTTTACTTTCCAATATCGAGTTCCCGTTGTGACAAAATGTAATTTATTTTGATATAGATAGGTACTCGAAGATACTCAACAAAAACCCCGAAATGGAGGGTACAGTTGAAAAGACGCTAACAATACGCTAATGGCTTATGTTTGCGATGACTGTCCCTAGCAGCCAACAGGCTCTATTATCACGGGCGGTCCCTGTGCGCTGAATTGGCTAAATGTTTTGTGCCGCTGAAAAGATTCAAGATGACGGTGAAATTGTTGAGAAAATTGATCACTTCCACTCGAGCGAGTCGCTCTTGTTACTGCAGAACTCGTTATCAGTTTTGTTTGTTTGAAGGCCTAATGTGTTTTTTTTTCGTTTTGGGTACCTACCTAATTAACCTTTCTTTAAAAATATATTTGCTTAGTATAGGTATCTTCCTATGTTCACCTGTTAAGACAATTAATTAAATAATTCGTTGTTGTTTCTGAGATATCATCGTTTTAGTGAATGCGGTGAACGCGACAGTTGGGAATATTAGGATACATAGTTGGTACATACGTGCGATATTGGCGCACATAACGTATAGGGATTCCTAAATAAGTAACTAATAGAGTAAGCAAATTTTTCATTTGCCTTTTGGTATCTAGTGTTTATTCAGGTTATCTAAAAACAAAAACTAAATTAAATGATGGTGCCCAGTTATTTTTTGCCTATTTACCAAACCCCTTTTACTATTTCTAAAATTACAGAGAGACTAAACGTAAAAATGAGGACGATTTATGTAAGATCAGGTCATAAAGTCAGATACAAAACATATTTTTTCTCGCTCTAGTTAAAGCGCATAAGTTTACTAATAAAATATCTACAAATACTAAAGTCTTCTACTTTCCTTAATAAAATATACGAGATGGCCGTCTCCATACTTGTTCAAACGTTTTCCAGATACCTCGGTATGGACTTTTTAGAACATTTTTATTTTAAAAGTTAGCGGCACTTTTTCTCGTTCTACGTTTTTGCCATAATTCTGGCGGAAAATAGATAAGTTTACCTATCTATTTCTACTCACAAACATAATCTTAATGCATTTCCTGAAAAATATGCATTCACAGACACCATGACTTTTGCTCTTACATTTATGGCACAAATTTGGAATTGGTGATGGATTACGCGCGATATCGTGGAGGCGATGTAAGCGATGTGTGTGCACACGTCACGGGGTGTGTCGATCAATCACGGGCGCGGATGGACGAGCGACAGGCCATTAGGGGCGCTTCGTCGCCGGACTCAGGTGCCGCTGGTCCGTCCGTCACCTCGCCACCGCCGCCCGGGCCGCTCGACAACAGCCAAGCCCTTGTCGTCTTCAATCACCCCACCAACCGACCGCCTGATTCATATAACTCAACACTACGGCTTTATTATGGGTTTATCCCGTTTTATTACATTTACGAATTAACCAAGGGTAAAGCTTGTTTTACACACAAGATCGCGAGAGATCGTGAGTTAGGTCATATAACTGGTAAGATGTGTGAAAAGCTCCATCTGACTTTAAACTAGAAGAAATTCTTGTGCTGGAAGCACTAGTTACTATTGCTCGATATGAAAATGAATGTGGTGTTTTTTTATATAAATTACCACCCTGTATAGAGAAAGAGCCACGTAAGACAGCGCTATCCAGATTACCTACTAATAGTAGGTTTAAGAAGTATTCCCGTTTATTGGAGTGATAACTCGTTAAGTCTTAATTTTAAGAGTGTCGAGTTAGGACTAAAGCCATAAATTAAAGCCATGGTTATATCTATATTAATATATAGCTGAAGAGTTTGTTTGAACGCGCTAATACGGGAACGGGAAATTCCTAAGGGAACGGGACAAAACGTGATATGCACATACGAAGTCGTGGGCATAAGCTAGTTCATTATAAAATGTAAAGCATAGCAATGGGTTTAGTCGTAGTGGGCCAAGGTTGTGTGCGACGCATGCTATCCTTAACCATGCACTCGATGGCTCAGACATATGCGGAATGAACTGCACTTCTTGTGTCTTACATAATATCAACTGTGTTTTATGTCCGTCTGTCGTGTGCTTACTAGAGAGAAATATTAATATCTAAGTGTCCAATCTGCTGTAGCTGCGGGTTCCATTTCGAATACTTGCAACAGTTGCAACGCTTTTGCGACTGGACTAATTTACGGCTTTTCCATCAGAAATTTCTCAGTAGCGGCTCGGAATCTAGATTTCTGCTCGACTGATGGCATTGACTTGCCTCCTACTACAAAGTGAAGAGATGAAGATAACTGGCGAAAGTGGGTGTTCTAAGGTCTTCTGCCCTACTCCTTTTGGGAAAAATAGGCGTGATGTTATGCTATTTGCGGCTTCATGTTAAAATAAAATATTTGTGTAAAGTAAAATTGTCGTAGTGAAGGGAAGGTCATAGTGTAGCTAACAATACGATCACGAGGACTTTTTAATCGAGGCATCTCAGTTACTTTCTTTATAAAATTCTAGCTTCTGCCCGCGACTTAATCCGTGTGGAAGACAGCTTTACCATATATTGTAGTGTAGGTACACTTGTTCCGGCATCAATGCCGCCACAAGAAAAATTAAGAAACGAAATTTGTACGGCAACAAAAGAACCACAGCGCCATGTACGACGAACTAACAACGAAAACCTGCATCGCGCAAGGAAAGTTCTCCATGCGATTTGAACATATACAACAGTCTGAATATCAACTATCGGGCAGTTGCCCACCAGACACAACAACCGTCTGGTAGGAGGATCCTCCCATTTTCAGTGGAGGTGTGCGGGACTCTACTCTCTGTACCGCATACCTCTATACACTCATAAATTTCTATCAGTGAAACAATTTTTGAAATGGGATCAGTACTTTCTGAGATTACCAGTTAAAACCAAACAACATTAGTAATAGATAATTTCATTTTAATTACCGTTACATAATTGATTCTTAAAAACACACCAGGGGCCAATAAAAGTTTTCTTAGACATGAATTCATTACGAAACACGCGCAGTCAATACTCACTCAGCCATGATTCCACGAATTACAAAATAGACATATTCATGTAAAGATCGAAATACATGAGCAAGCTCGGCACGTGGCCGCACAATAATAGACCGTGTCCATTAATTAGACCAACATGTTTCATCGTAAATGGACATCACTGACGCGTACTGTACGCTGGCGTCCGTATAACATGGGCGTAATTGATGGTCGCACCTCTAATGCTTTTTGCTTTGCTTAAACATAACTCGAACCCGTTTTTGTTTAGCTTACGATTTCATCTAAAGTTTTCACGTATATTCCAGTGTTTATACCTGGAGGAGCTCGTCGCTAAATAATAACAATCGCACGGGTCTATCTTTAAGGTTAAGCAACGCTTGCCGAGGTCGGTTTGTGGATGGGTGACCATCTTAACATACCGCGGTTCCTCCGTGCCTCTGAAAGCACGTTAAGCCGTTGGTCCTGGCTGCTCATTTGTAGATCTTTGGCAGTAATTTCGGAGTCTTGGTCAAAAAGTAACTACCGTGTTACCCAGTAAATGGGTTGTGGAGGTCAGGTAGGCAGCCGCTTCACTAAAATACTGGTATTCAGCTGAATCCGGTTTGACTGGAAGCCGGGCCCAATATAGTTGGAAAAAGGCTAGGCAGCTGATGATATACCTGTGTTTATCCATTTACTACGACGCCCTAATGTTACCGTATAGTGTGTTCGGTATCATAAAGATTAGATAACTTAATAAATCGTCATCTATCCTCGTCTGCGAGTAGCTTATCCTCCGTTCTAAGTCGGGATGGAGCTATTCACCTTTCACATGTAGGCCATTAGTAGAAAGATAGGCTCGATATTGTAGCACGTGCCTCCTCCCGCACCCTGCCTCGTTTGAGATAAGCCTTAAGTGTTAAATATGTGCCTCTCGTGGCTTGTGGTCGGCGATAGCGCCTCTAAACATGGATACACACGTTTGTATATAATCTTTTTGTGTTTGAATCGTAATGTTAAGAAATTGTTGCTTTTAGAATACCACTAAATTGATGGTTTTTCTTTTCAGGTATGCTACAGAGCCACATAAAAACATTTTATTAATGTATTTTCCAAAGGATGCTTATCGTAAGTTGTTACCATAATTTTATTGCTATCGGTACGTACCATTTTATGTCCTGTAATCATAGATACTGTATTGACCTCTTCTTTGTTACTTACCTACTATTTTTGTGTTTTGAAAACATATCTGTTTAATATACTTTACCTTAGAGACGATAAATATTTTGCTGCTGGAATTTACCCAAGAAAATTAATAAGGGAGGTTCCCGATAGACCTTCGGTTCCGATGAGAAATTCATATTGTAAAAATCTCTTTGTATCTAGAATGTATAATTAACTGACTTCTGTATTCAGAAGCCTAGTATAACAAATATTCAAAGTATGTAGGTAAGTACCTAATTTATTTAGCATTTCTACCTGAATATTTACGTTGAATAATACCCAGTTATTTAATCGCTTGAAGGTTAGTGACAGGGCGTCCCCTGACGACCCCTTTCGCAGAGAGCTTCGAATGTCAACTGGCTTGACACTTGGAATACCACGATACACCGAGTTTGTCGGCACGGAATGTCGTGACGAGGCTGCGGAGGCGAATATCTTTCGACCAAATACCTTCAAGTCAAATAATATACCACAGAATTGATTTTAGTTATAGTAGCTACCCATTCTACCCGACCGTCATTCCGATTTGCTTTGCTATCTAGGCACTTACCTCCACGTTTAAGTACAATCGAGGATACCCGCTGAATTTTTAACGGTTCTTGACGCATTGGATTCAGCGGTGCTAATCGAATTGGCAACATTTGCGCAATGGAAATTTACATTTACTTCGAATATTTGTTTTCGTTTTTCTTATAATATTCACCAAAACAGCATTCATTTAAATAATTGGTCGTCGTGCTGCCCCCAAACCGATGTTATTTATGCTCTATATAAAACGATCCCGTTCAAGTGTTCGAATTTGAATTCCAAAAACTGCGTCCCTCCTGTCGATTCGGTAATGAACTGTAATTAGGGATTCGGCAGAAATTCTTATTGTCAATTTGTATTGTTGGTATAAAGTGAGAGCTCTAATTTATATCCATATTTATTAAGGTTGGGGCTTTCATTGACCTGGAGCGGCATGCCAAAACAACCGCTATCCGTACAGTCATTAAGGTTTAATTTGAAGTTCATGGTTCTGCTGATATTTTATTCGGATGCTTAAAACGTAGACGTCATCTAAATAAATATTTGAAATGAATCCCCTGAGAGTTTGTATTTCAGTTAAGTTGTATTGTAGGGAAAAAAGAGGCTTATCTATTGATAAAGTTGGAAAAAGGTTAATTCATCTCAGTGGTTTTGCTTTATTCTGTTGGAATGGGTAATACATATATAGGATACCTCATTGATCTTATGGTAGGAAGAAGGGTAGAGTCCTGGGTTTGATGTCTGGGTCCAGCAAATTGTTTTCGGGATTTTTCTCAGTAGTAGATCGTTGTTCGCGTAGTTAATATGGCTATCTAATAAATCAAATTCTTATTCCAATTTATTTTGTAGACTGTACCTACATTGGCAAGCATAAACGTCCTCCCCATACCTATATAGTGTAAAGGTGTTCCTATAATGTAGCATGCATAGTTCAACAGAACAGTAAGTGGGTGAGGACAGTATGGGGAACATGTTGCAGGTTATTGTTCGCGACACCTTTGTTCTAGCGGGGCACGGGCGCACGTTACTTTATCTTATTAAACACCTGTCAATCCATATAATCAAGATGGAACAACAGTTCACTTCGTGATCACATGACACCTTGATTATATGGATTGACAGCTCACCTCGTGATCACTTCACCCAAGCCTTCACTTCGACATGTTAACAGAATCGACCGGCTGCTCGCCTGGTATCCGTCGTCAATTAATATGCCTCATCTAGTCCTGTATGACAACCACGGAATACCGACACAGTTTGACCTAACATTATCTAGTAAATTAACAGTCCCAAATGTCGTCCAATCAATTTATCTTTAAGCTTGACAAGACCAAAGCTATAGTAATTTACCTACCGAATTACCTGCTATTCAACGCTCAAAGGGACTAAATCGCGATACGGATAACATTATCGCAATCTGTTATCCACAGCAAAGGTAACTCTGTAGAGATTGGAGGAAAATGCAAGAGATCAGAAACCAGGAAACGTTCTAATTGGACACATAAAATACAATTAACTCTTACAATATTCAGCACCGCAATCCAGGGATAATGTCGTGTCTTGTCTATTTATCACTGACACAAGTAACTAGATAACTTATTAGGGCGACAAGACGTGTGTAAAAAGAATATTTGTCTTCTTTAAGATCGGGAGGCAGGTTACGTTATCACGTTAGTAATTTCTCTACACAACGATGTTCACAAGCTGCTGGTTTTACCTTTGTATATTCGTGACTTATTAGCTCAGTATAATTTTTGCAAAACTTTTTCATCATATCAGCCAAAAGATGTCCACTACTGAACATAGGGCTCCCCCAAGTGTCGCCACAATTACCGGTCCTGTGCGTCAAGCATCCATCGGCTACCCGCGACCCTCACCAGGTCATCGGTCCACCTTGTCTTCCGGGAAAAACTGTTAACAAATTTTTATTTAACTTGCCTTTAAATGCCTTGCCTTGCCTTGCTATTAAGTATGTATGGATTACGTCATACAACGGTTTTTAAGACAATTATCCTCAACCGATTAATGCTGAAATTTTGCATATACGTTTGGTTTGGACGGTTTGCTAAGTGCATTGGCTAAATGACATCTTTCTAAATCCAACACGACGGGCTCACCAAGATGGGGGACTAATATATTTTATGCACCCCTTGATGTGGGTATCAGATCAAATGAAAGGGTTTGTTGAGAGGAATATAAATAGTTAAAAAAAGCTTATTTTTTAATATTTCTTTCATTACTTTGCTTGCGGTTTTGCTCGCGTTCCATCCACCAAAATTCATCAAAATCGGTTCGGTTATTTAGAAATAAAAGAGAACAATACTCACTTTCGCATTAATGATACCGTACCTGGATGACCGAGCTTTGCTCGTTTTTTTTTTTTTGGTAAACGTTTTCAAAAAATGATACCTGGCAAGATCGATTCATCGCCCCCGAAACCCCCTTCATACTAAATTTCATGAAAACCGTCGGAGCCGTTTCCGAGATTCAGATTATATGTATACAATTATACAAGAATTGCTCGTTTAAAGGTATTAGATAGATACACAGATAGATATTAGTTAAGATTTATTATTTGGTCCTGTCACTATTTAACTATTTTGTAATGATTGCTCTAAGGTATTTTATAAGTGTTTGGATTCTAGACTTAGTTTAGCTAATCCCTGTGTACACTAACAACCAAACACCCAATAAACACGTTTCCATGTATCCTGAATAAGCCTGAATAGGCTTACTGTCGTTTTTCATTAATATGCTCCATAAAAGCGATACAGTGGTGGTAGCCGGCCGCAAATGGCAGATGGTAAATTACCTTGCGTTAAGACCTGGATTGTAACAGTTAGCTCGCTGCGCTGCTACCATGGAGCGTTAATGAGTTCATGCCATATGTGGCCATAACACAATGTCCGCGCAATTGTTACCGCGGATAATATCCATATTTTGCGCTTTGTTTTTGTGTGTACCCACACCCACATTTTTGTACGTTATTTTCCCTTTTAAAATTCGTTTGGCAGAATTGAAGCTCTATTTTTTGTGTTATTTGTTATAATGATAGCCCTCTTCAATATTAAATTCATCATCGATATTTTGACCTTGTGCATAATTAAGTCGCCGGAAAATTGCAAACGCCGTAAGATTGTAAAATATCGTGTGCAATTATGAACTATTTTTTCTTAATAAGACACGGTTTTATTGGAAACCATTGAATTTAGACAAGATTTATGGTTTATAAAACATTTTTATTCATAATGTATCAAGAAATTATAATCTAATAAATATTTATTAAAATCTTACGAAGTCTGCAATTTTCCGGTGACACATACGTTACCCCAGTAGTAATCACTCCCTAACAAGCCACACGTCGTTGATTGCAATACATTTTGCGTCGCATTTAAATAAACTTCAACTTCCCGACCTCTCATAGACATCTACGTACCTACATACTCATTTCCTCACAACATTTATACTATGACAACTGATTTGCACATATCTTTTCAGACACCGTTGCCACTTTCAGATCTCGAACATTACCTAATACCTACTGATGAAAAATGGCTACCATCAAGCTGAATTACGAAAGTGTTCGTCGAAGCACTAAAAATCTTAGGGACAAAATTCAAATGCCTTCCTTGTAGGTTATTTAGTCGTTGAAACGAGTCAATCAACCTTCTTAATCTTTTGACAAATGTTGTGGTCGGATTCATCATCGTCATCATATCAGCCGAAAGACGTCCACTGCTGGACATAGGTGGTCGGATTCATCATTATCATATCAGCCGAAAGACGTCCACTGCTGGACATAGGTGTCCGGATTCATCATCGTCATCATATCAGCCGAAAGACGTCCACTGCTGGACATAGGTGGTCGGATTCATCATTATCATATCAGCCGAAAGACGTCCACTGCTGGACATAGGTGGTCGGATTCATCATCATCATATCAGCCGAAAGACGTCCACTGCTGGACATAGATGGTCGGATTCATCATAATCATCATCATATCAGCTGAAAGAGGTCCACTGCTGGACATAGGTGGTCGGATTCATCATCGTCATCATATCAGCCGAAAGACGTGCACTGCTGGACATAGGTGGTCGGATTCATCATCATCATATCAGCCGAAAGACGTCCACTGCTGGACATAGATGGTCGGATTCATCATCATCATCATCATATCAGCCGAAAGAGGTCCACTGCTGGACACAGGTGGTCAGATTCATCATCATCATCATATCAGCCGAAAGACGTCCACTCCTGGACATAGGTGGTCGGATTCATCATCGTCATCATATCAGCCGAAAGACGTCCACTCCTGGACATAGGTGGTCGGATTCATCATCATCATCATCATCATATCAGCCGAAAGAGATCCACTGCTGGACATAGGTGGTCGGATTCATCATCATCATCATATCAGCTGAAAGACGTCCACTCCTGGACATAGGTGGTCGGATTCATCATCATCCATCATCATCATATCAGCCGAAAGACGTCCACAGCTGGACATAGGTGGTGGGATTCATCATCATCATAACAGTCGAAAGACGACCATTGCTGGACATAGGGACATAGGTGGTCGGATTCATCATCAGCATCATCATATCAGCCAAAATACGTCCACTGCTGGACAAAGGTGGTCGGATTCCAGTCTGACAAAATGCAGCTAAGTACCAGTATTTTATATGGAGCTCTGCCTATCTGCCTTCTACAGCCCAGTCAGTTGCTGGGGAGTTTGTTGCGCCACTTCTTCTTCCCAGCTAAAACGCTAGAAAGTGGTGACGGGCGAGCGTGTCTTTATGTAAAAATTTGACGTTGGCAAGATTGGTGTGGTGGACCAGTTTAGCTGACTACCCGTCATGATTGTTGTATCAAAGGTGTTCAAATGACAGCGGGGACCAACGGTCGATCCCAGCTTGCTTTTCTTATCCTCCAGGTTCGTCCCGTGCGGCAGTTACAGCCAACTAGCTTAATTAGCCGTTTCATTAAAAGCCATTAAACGATATTGACCCAAAGCTCAAAAATCGGCGCATTTAAATGAAAAGGCTAGGCAACCAATAAAACGGCTGATTCAGCCATCTAGCAGCGAAACATTTAGCCACGAGATGAATTGAGTGTGGTTGTATTAATTCTGAATGAAAAATAATTATAATATTTCACGTGGAAACTACCAAATTTATAACAAAAAAGAAATAAACATAATTTTCCCATATAAACTTTTTTATGCTGTTTTTAATGCAATACTAACATTGATTACTGTGACGACAAAAACATGATCGCAGAATAAAAAAGTCGTTTTGAAGTAGACCAAATTGCTTATTTTATGGTAGTGTGAACACCTGGCAAGATTACTCATAAGTTATACAGGCCTATAAATAATAAGTATGATTTTTTGTCTCAACATGTATTATGTTACCTACATAATATTAATACAATCTTAATGAAGCTCACCTATGTTAATTATGACATCAAAAACTTGCTCTTAATTGTAATGTTATTGATAAATTAAAGTTTACACACAGCGTGAATCGATTTTACAACATGTACCTATGTACATGTTGTAAAATCGATTCACGCTAAATCGGATGTATCTATATCATATTATAAGAACCTATAATTTTGCTTTCAATGTCTTTGATCATGTAAGCATGTATAGCATTAGTGATGAATCCCATCTACCCTTTTGTAACTCGTCTTCCTGCTCTTGTGTCATGTTACTTGGGCAATTATTAAATTAGGTCTTCAGTGTCAGTTTGTAAAACTCAGTTAATATTTTCTTTAAAGAAAACTCACGAAATTTACTAAAAGCTACCTTTTTAATTTAAATTATTCTATATATTTTTAGGTAGTCGGTAAGTAAGAGAGCTAAACAAGATTATGATAATCTACTTAATTACCTTAGAAAAAGCACAAAGTATTCTGGTAAAATGTTGATTGCCTAAGGGAGGTCGCATCAACTTAGTATGCTGACCGTACTATAAAACGTACTAAGTATTTAATTATTACGAATAATGTTAAGACACCTTTGCTGCACCTGCCTGCTTAATTAATCGTTCCAGTCTTAGGGACCTACCTTTTGTAAGAAAATTAATTCCATCTCACGTATTCATTCGACTTCATTAAAATGTTCGAAACGTATCGTTCAATGTTTTTAATTATTAATTCGTCTGAAAGTTTCAACGTGTGATAGGAAGAAGTTGTGCGTCTAGCGCTACTTCCGTCATACCTATAGTATAAAGTTCTTTCATTAAACTCTTCAGAACATGATATTCATTTACTCTTCTATAAGCTTATGGCAGCGGCTTCGCCTCGTCCTACCAGGGTTGCGGAATTTGTTCGAAAGAGTAAGTGATAGCGCGCACGAGAAACTTTTGTCTCCGCAACTAATTTGTCTCTCACGTCAAGTCTATTGGTGTATATACAAATACTCCCGGTTGTCGCGTCTCTACTTGCGCGCACACCGTAGAAAAATTAGTTGCGCAGACTAAAGTTGCTCGTGCGCGCTATCTCTTACCGCGGCCCTGGAACGCAAAGGGCATTAGGAGGAACACGGATGAGTTTTAGTCAGTAAGAGTCTGAAACTCCCTTCCACTCCGCCCAGAGCGGAAGGAGACATTAAATTTTGAAGATTTGCCATACTAAAAAAAAAGCGGCTTCGCCTGCGTGCAAGTCAGAAATTATCCCACACAGGCACGAACTACAGGGATAAAATGTAGATATGTGTTATCGAGGTTATAGTCTACCCGTGAGCCAAATCAGCTCAAGCCGTTAAGGCGTGACAGATTAGCAAACATCCAAAGTCACTTATAACAGCAGAAAGTGGCGACCGGCGGCCTATATTAACTCAGGTTCAAATAATATACCCACAAAATATAAGTCAATATGTAGGAACAAGCAAATAACTGGTATTCAGCTGAATTCGGTTTGACTTGAAGCCGACCCTAATATAATTGGGAAAAAGCTAGACAAATGATGATGATGCACAATCAAATAAAAGAAATGGGAAAAGTGCCCAGAAGGGGATTGAGCTTCGTCATTTCCTGAGCTATATATAGTGTTAGAATTAATTTTCCATTGAAGTCCTCTAAAAATAAAACATGCTTGTACCTTTCATATACCAAATTCTATTCTACCAAACATCCAGTTGTTTGTATTGTATCCTACATTCGTTGTGACTTACGTTTTTGTCTACGATGTATGAAGTTTCCGACCTCAACTTCGTGATCCATGGCACTTGTCTAAGTTTATTTATTCCCAAATAACAAGTTGCAAAAGTTTTCCTCTTATGCGATCAGTGTCGGATTGTCTTCCTTGTTTGTCTGCCTGTTCTTATACATTGTTAATATCTTTGTGCTCGTGTAGGCAAACATCATCTTCAATGGGATGTGGAATAATTAGCAGTGTTTTCATTTTTTATTATTTCTTCTGTTTGAATGCATCTTGCATCAACAGTAAATTAAACAACAACTAACAGTTTCGAAATTCACAGCTAGTCATTGGAGAAGCCTACGCAAAACAGGGGGGCTACTCTCTTAACCCGAAGTCCGTAGTTTCGGGCTTAGTTGCGGGCGTATTCTACTCAGTATCACCTACGGACTTACGATTAGTTTATTATTAGGACGATTTATTTATTAGGACCCGAACTAAGAATGAATGACAACACGATTTGACAGTAACTGTCAAATCGTGTTGTCATTAATTCTTAGTGGTTAGGTGATACGGAGTAGAATACGCCAGCAACTACGGACTTCGGGCTTAGAGAGTAGCCCCCAGAGACCCCCAGCGGTTTTCCATAAATATTACACCCAGACAATAACAACTTAATTACATAAAACATAGCTTTTATAGAATTAAATAAAGCCCTTTGTTCTCTTAGTATTAAAAAGCCACATTAAAAACGTGAATACAATACCATTAACTTATGTAGAGACAGTATTTTGCAGCGTTCCATTGTTTGGTTTCTGTTATAATTACGGAAGTAACTAACAACATGGCTACAACCTGTTGGAGGCGTTGCCTACAATACAAATAGAAAAGTTGAATCCTGCTAAAGTTTTACGGGTTAACATTAAAGGTACAAAATAGCCGCTGGCGAGCAAAACAACACTGAATATATTAAATGTCCTTACATTTTTATTAGAGCCTCATGGTAATAACAAGTTTCGTTATTATAAGCTCTCCAATCATTACTACGTGAAAGCAATCAAATGAAAATCTTCAAGTTCATTTTGTTGGTTTATTTTGCGGAACGTTTTCGTGGATAACGTTGAGTAAAATGCCCCAGGAAAAATTAATCTAGTGTCTGGGACCAGCAAATATTGTTGTTTGGTCTGCTCCGGGGGCTATAAGTAATCTCGGCACGTTATGCACTCAGCCGGGTTGGTTTATTGGGAAAGTGGTTGCCTCGCCACTACGCCACTACGCTGCTCGCCGCCGCCGGGCCACCACGCCACTACGCCAAGTGATGCCTCACAAAATATGTTTGTTGGTATAACGCTCGTGTAATTGGGTCTGTATCTAGAACTAGTTTTCTGTTTTGTAGATACAACTAATATTTTTTATGTGTTTTTGTTATTTTCTGTTACGCTCTGTATTGCATTGTGTTTTTCATTATTTCATTCCTTTTGTACATTGTTGTTGGATAAAGAATTTTGATTTGAAAACACGAACGAAATTGAAAACATTTTTTAAACAATTTTACGTATTACGAAAAACGTTTTACGTAGGTACTAATGAAACCAACACTTTTTTGCCCGATTGCAGAAATCACTACAGTATTCTGTTTGCTGTCACACTTTGCTACAGTTTGTTCAATATTCGAGCAGTTACGTTCGTTTTGGCTCAATTAATTTATTTAATAAATTCGTAGAGGCCCCAGCGTACCGTCTGTCTCCGGTTCGTTCCGAAGTTATGAATTTATATAGCCGGACGTGTTCAGAATTTATGCGCAGATGTGTTTTCTTAGTTTGCGCCCTTGCAACCGTAAGAAATTCATCGTTTGGTGCCATCACCAGATGTCTCCGCCCGATCTCTTCTCTTAACTTTTAATTTGCGCTAATTAGTTTTTAATTAACACGAGGAGTGAGTCAGGTCGGTGTTCCTTCTTTTGGCACACCTTACTAAAAGTAAGTATAGATGCCCAATTTGTGCCTTATTTAAGAGCATAAATACTCTGCATGTTTCGTGCCTCTAAAGCTGCTTTCAAAGCAAGATATTCCGCTATACAAACATGTGTCACAATCACTAGTGGCTTAATGTAAGTGATCTGCAAATATTTCATTCTGTGCATAGTTTACTGAAGGATATGGCGAGAGAAACCAAATCTTTATCTTAAGTAACCGAGCTAAACTAGAGGTACATAGTTTCAGACTCCTCTCAATTCTCTTGCCAAGCCAGCTAGTGCTAAACTCATTGAGAAGTAATCTAAGGTCGTATTTAGTGGTTGTAGCTGACAGCGGTTATGACGGTTTCCATCGCTTTGTTGTCTCGCACACTCATTGTCCCCTGAGGCATGCGGTTAGTTTTAATTAACTTCTCTTTGACTGTTCATTTCCGATCGTACGATCCCAGCGAATGCACATAAAGGTTCCTTTTTGTTTCTTATTGTAACTGGTTCTGCAGCTCATTATGAGCTAGTTATATTACAGTAATTCCCAGAGGAGCTCCTTCATCGATGGTCCGCGCAGATACCTATTTCATAGCGGTGTTCCAGTTTTATTTTACTACATTTAACAAATGTTTATTCAAGCGAACGTTGAATCACTACAGTTTTCTTTACAGTGAATGAGCATTTTCTTTCAGTGCGTTATGCAAAATAGCAGCAAATAGGTCACTATTACGTCTATTTAACTTCGCGAAAACTAAAATGAGAGAAATGTTAAATGCGTAAATTAATTTTGAAATATTGGCGTGGAAGGTGGTAGAGACATTTAACTTGGGCTTTGAAGGAACCGAGATGTAATTAAAATAAATATTTGGCACGAAATCCGGGTCGCGGCGGTTAAGCGGAGACATTTCCACCCTTTGAACAAGTTCTTGTTTATGTTTGCTCATTAAACAAATAAAAGTGGAAATTCTGTCTTAATCTGGGAAAACTTTTACGTTACCTACTGTGCCGAGTTGAAATTATTTTACGTAAATAATTCACAATTTCTAAAGTTGGAATTCGTTATGTATTTACTTATTTAAATGATTATAACTTGGTCGTATTTGCATTTCGGTAAGCCTTAAAATTATATATAAAGCATTTCGTGACGCTTTTATAGTTTAGCTTTAAAACTTGGACTGATCGCATGTTATCAGTGTGGACATCGAGTTTTTTGTTAAACAAGACATTGTCGTAGTAATTACACGGTCGATTTGAATTCATAGAGCGTAGGTACGCATAATGAAGTGGCAGGCAGCGGCGCTATTTGATTGCACATTAGCAAGCTAACTCGATGCCAAGTCACGACTAATGGTACAACAACACTCTCATCTAATGGAATCTGCTCTACACAGCGCACTACCATCCAAAGGAAATAACAGCCTTGCAAATATACTCGTAGATTAAAATGGATGCTGCAACTAAATCACCGCATTTGGTATCTATTTTAAAAGTTTCCAACGTTTAAAAAGTTAATTGCATTGTTGGCGACATTCCATTTTACTCGATAATGTGGAAATGCACAAACGCCGTTATCTAACAGTTTTTATTCGATTCCCTCGCTCTGCACCTGCCCTCGCCAGTCTTTTGCCAGTTTGTTTTTCATGAGAATTTATTTTTATATTTATATACAAAATAACTCTTTACCTTTTAGCCCGGTAGAAGAGAGCAGTTCCAGGAATCAATGCAGAATAAGTAAACATTTCCTGTCTGTGACTTAATTTATTGGCTGTAGGTACTCTGTTGTTGTGGAAAAAAACGAATTCTTCTTTATCAGCTCCTTTATACCTAGTAATTTTGCTTGCTGTATCCGGTTTGACCTGAAGCGGACCCCAATATAGTTGGGAAAAGGCTAGGCAGATGTTGCATTTTGCTTTCTGTATTAACCGTAGATTTTTTTGTCATCGAGGTCCTCCATTCATAGTCACTTATTGATTCCATAGACACCTAACCTTGGTCTGTTTATATTTTCTTGTTCTACCTCATCTCTGTAACGGGCACATGTTTGTGATAAACATAAATACTGGATAAATATGAAGTATGCCTCCCCCATCAAAATATGATTCCGTACGTCTGCTTGTATTAGGTACGTCGGCGCCTTTCCTCGAATATGTTTATAAGCCAGAAAATGTGTTTCCCGAGCTCAAGCCTCACATGTCGACGTTGATAGTTCATAAGCGAAAAAGAGTGATTCTTAAATTCGTAGTGTTCCGCAATATTTGCTTTTATGATTCGTTGCCTACGCCGACTGCATATTGCTGAGGTTTTCACTTTGTGTAGTTTCAGTAACAGTCAGGGAGTTGTTAGTGGCTTACACAGTTTTAAATGTTTTAGGTAAACATATAAACAGTTTAGTAAACGGTGTTTGTAGACCCGCAACCAGTAATACTGGAACAGGAACACAAATAACAGAACAGAAAGTGTTAACATTTTAGAACTCCATCGGGCGAGGAAGTCTGAAGTCGTTTCCGTGATTGGATTTTATTTCCTTCTTATTTTGATCGTCAGTCTCCTCAAAGGTCGCACTGTCATTAATCGCTTGATAAGAGAGGAAGTGCAAAGTGGAGCGTACGAGCACGCTGGAGCCCCCGCCCCCGCGCCCCGCACCACCTCGGGCCTGAATTCATTATTGTCCTCCAAGTGAGGATGCGCTTCAAAGAAACTGCTGACTTCCACTCTATGTCGCCCCGTGAGAGGGTTCAACGGTTTATTGCGCTTTCGGTAACTTCGTTTATTGATATCGAAGTTACTTAAACCCTTGGTTGATTCCATATCGATTTTCTTTATTTTATCATTAAAGTTGAAATCTGCCTCTTGGTAAATTGTAGTTAACTATTCCGTCTATTATTACTTATTACAATAATACAACGACGTAAGTAAAATAATTGCTCTAAAAGAATTTGTATGTCACAAATGACTCACAGGTCGATATTACCCACATTGTCTTGATTTATCCTTTGACTCATAAGTCAATGGTCATATTTTTATAACAAATGATGTAATATTTTCCTTCAAGTCTGGGAGTTATTTAATCATTGGACCGTTTGTCATTGTTACTACCGGGAAGCTTAAACTCTTCTAGGTACCATCTTATTATAAAGTATAATTCATTCAAGCATGCAGCTACATAACCACAAGATTTATTAATGCAAAACCACGCTACATTAGTTTTAAGAATCTGATATTTTATTAATAAGATGAGGCTGACTACGCCGAGACTTTAATTAAAATTCGTCCATCTTCTAGGTATACGCGACTCGGAATTTATGAGAGAGTAACACTTGACTGTGCTCAAGATGATTTAGTAAAATTATACTGGAAGCCAGCTGTTTCTACAACGTACGTTTAATGGATAGACAGTACACAAACGTTCTAGTGTGGACTTTCTTCATGCAAATAAAGATTGGAGTTGACTGAGCGCCTAGTTACATCAGGTAGGTAGAACCAAAAGCGTTGAGTATAAATTATTATTTGTTATGCTGAAGACCGCTGCAAGAAGTCTACAGCGCTGGTGCATCCCAGCGCCTGACGGTTGCCTGTCTTGGCAGCACCGGACACTTGAGACGCTCTGGCTGCCGCCCAACGCGCTTTATCTTAATGCACTCGCCTGTCCTCTCCCTTCACTGTGTCCATAACTCGCTTTTCCACTCCACGATTGTTTCAGCTATACTACAACGCGTCGTTAGCGCGAAATTTGATGCGACCGCTCTCCTTTACGGGTCGTGCCGAGGCGCCACGCTACAGTTAAATAATGTACCTAATTTTAGAAATCTCTCTACAGTTTTGTTAAAGTTCTAGCGAAATTTGTGCTAGGGAACCGCAACATGCGCATTGGCGACGAGGACAGGAATTTAATTCGGGTGTTTCTTCTCTGTGGGAGTGACGGCTTGTGACATGGTGCGACGTCCACCCAGCGATTTCCGCAAAATTTTATGTAACCGAGAAAAGATTTTATTGTGTCCTAGACATTCCGGACGTAAACTGTATTCTTAGTTGTTGTTCCCACTTAGTTTGTGAGAACTGTCATTTTATTTCTGAGAGAATCGATCGCAATATTAGAGAACAACTTTTAACTTTATCAAACCTTTATTTCGTCATTTGAATTGTATGTTTGCCGAAACTGGTAATGAGATAGATTGTAAGCAGGTCACTGGGTAGATAAACTACAAATTTCACACTAACTGTTATTAATATTCAAAAACTCACCTTCCCTTCCCTTTAAATGTGTAAGGGACCGTTTTTTATTAAACAAGACAAAAAAATCCTTGTCAAATATAAAACTATTCCCAATTTTGCCAATAGTCTTAAGTCTTAGCTCCAATGTTGAACAATTTTCCATAAAAATGTGAACAAAGATCGATCACATCGATGCTCCCGAAGAATTCTTTTAGCTGATAACTCAAAACTAAAGTTTCTGGAGAGGAAACATCTGTCGTCTTTTCAACTCGGATTCATTGAACACAACGCTTCAAATTGTTAACAATTAGGTACCTTCGTTTAATGAAATCTCGCTCTTTGCTGTCATGAAAATAAATACCTTGTCCAAATACTAAGTTCTTGTTATATACATAGGTACCTAAAATGTTTTCAAATAAAACTTGCCAATGAGGTTTTCAGACTTTCAGAATTGTGTGACTATCCGGAAAACAATGTTTCTCTTATTTATTCAGTATTGTGTCTTGTGAATGCCAGCGATTGGGTTCAGCTCGATGAATGCCAATAGAATCAATCCACTGATTTTATTAGACCATACTTTTTAGGGTTCCGAGCCGTCCGAATCACTCGTGCGTCGGTCTGTTTGTTTGTCCGTCTGTCACAGCTGATTTTCTCCGAATCTACCGATTAAGTTGAAATTGATAAGCATATAAACTTTTGTGATCCAAACACGGACGCGTAACGAAAATTAATACATTTTAAAAATGGAGTCACTTTTGAAGGGACTAATGAAAAAAAGTGCACCGTGTGGTATATGAAATGAAAGAGTTCATCGTAAAGGTCTCAAAAGTATTTTCTATTTCATAATTTGAAAATATACCGTTCTGAAGTAATTAACCCTAGAAGCCCAATCATATTTTGCTATCTAAAAAGCCCAATCATAGGTCAAATTTACCTACATAAATAAATACACGAATAGGATATTTTATGATGTTAAATTGACTAGTTTTCGTTATTATTTATTTTTATTGGTTATTCATGAAATTAAAAAACGCATAATTATATTAATATCTGTTTAGTATATCTTTGAAAATACAAAAATACGTAAACATATAAAAAATTGGCACAAAATGAGACCCCTCCGGTTTTCTTCTTATAAACTAAAAATATAAAGAAAAATCAACATAAAATCTTCTCTTTTTAACTAATTAATAAATGTTTCAAAACAATCAACAAGTTTCCTACAATAATTATCACATTATAAACATTTTTGACACATGTCAATATTGTGCTCACGACAAATTGCTCTTTTGCATTTTGTACACTGCGAATTTGTCTTTCGCTGTTTTTTATAAGAACAATAACCACAATAGCGACGCTTTTTTGGCTCTGGTTCTTCTGTGGTATTCTCTGGCAATGGCTGTGGCTCCTTCTGAAGGATATTCGTGATATTGTCACGTACTGAACGCTTCAATGTAGGGGCTTCCAGACGCTGTTGCATCCATGGCAGAGTCAAATCAGTGCTCAATTTTTTCATAAAGTTTTTGCGACTTAGCGGTTTTTCTTTGTTAGATAGCTTGTTATGGCAGTGTATAATATAAGAATTTACGAAAGACATATTGAGCATGCCGTAAAAAACAGCCATGGGCCACCTATTCGTCTTCCTATTAGTAGACATAGAGGAACACATTTGATCAAAGGAATCGACACCCCCTTTTGTTTGGTTATAAAATAAAATCATGTCTGGCTTTGTCTTGGCTAGTTGACTCGTTTGAACACTCAACATAGTCCACAACCTCGTCTTCCACGTCACTATTGACTTCGTCATGAGTCACGCAATCTTCTTCTCCCGAGTCTGAGTCGCATGTCTCCGAGTCACTTATATTTT
>NDFZ01005426.1:356571-482175 GCA_002192655.3 Mamestra configurata
TACAATAATTATCACATTATAAACAGTTTTGACACATGTCAATATTGTGCTCACGACAAATTGCTCTTTTGCATTTTGTACACTGCGAATTTGTCTTTCGCTGTTTTTTATAAGAACAATAACCACAATAGCGACGCTTTTTTGGCTCTGGTTCTTCTGTGGTATTCTCTGGCAATGGCTGTGGCTCCTTCTGAAGGATATTCGTGATATTGTCACGTACTGAACGCTTCAATGTAGGGGCTTCCAGACGCTGTTGCATCCATGGCAGAGTCAAATCAGTGCTCAATTTTTTCATAAAGTTTTTGCGACTTAGCGGTTTTTCTTTGTTAGATAGCTTGTTATGGCAGTGTATAATATAAGAATTTACGAAAGACATATTGAGCATGCCGTAAAAAACAGCCATGGGCCACCTATTCGTCTTCCTATTAGTAGACATAGAGGAACACATTTGATCAAAGGAATCGACACCCCCTTTTGTTTAGTTATAAAATAAAATCATGTCTGGCTTTGTCTTGGCTAGTTGACTCGTTTGAACACTCAACATAGTCCACAACCTCGTCTTCCACGTCCCTATTGACTTCGTCATGAGTCACGCAATCTTCTTCTCCCGAGTCTGAGTCGCATGTCTCCGAGTCACTTATATTTTCTAAAAAGGACGCTATCTCGTCAGTTCCCAGTTGTCTAGCGGACGCCATCTTATTTTTCTACCTAAAAAAATATTTATTTTTTAAAAACAAACTAAATATAACGTTAAATCCTCCTAAAATAACTATTTCCAAAAACTCAAAACCAGTGTAAAAGTTACACAAAGTCTAAACATAGGCCAAATTGACCTACAACATTACGATATTTACAATATGGAGGTACTTACCAAGGCAATACGGCCGTCTCCTGTTGGCTCGCGGGCTGTACTAAGTTGGTTCGATCAATCACGGCGATCGAAAGAAGTGTGCGAAAGGAAAAGCAATTATTAGTTTTCGTATAGGTAAAAATTACCTAGATTGGGCTTCTAGGGTTAAAGAAAATAGAAGAAAATCGACCATTTTCCCCCTAATCACCGAAACTACTCGGCCTAACATTTTGAAAAATAAACTTATAATAGGTCTTAAATCTTAACAATAGATTATAAGAAAACCTATAAGAAGGCTATGGTTTTAAGTAACATGTTAAAAAAAATCGTTCAGAACCCTTTGTACGCGAGTCCATTCATACATAGGTAATTATGTATACATACTAAGCGTCCCCCGGCTATCGCGTAATATCCATAAACTATGTCGCATTAACTGTTAATGATTCCATATCTTGCATGTGTTCTAGGTCACAGCTTAGCACTAAACATGAACTCTAGTAGCGATTAGTACGGCGTGTATCATGCGTGATGTCAGCTGTTTGCCCATTATTCGAGGAGGCACGTGGCACTAAACCATTGTCAACCTCCATCTATTATATTCAGGACCACAATGCATTTACACTATGAAAACCTATTTATCTAGCACAGACACATCCATATAAAATAAAATTCTCATAAATCAAAGTTCGCTGGCTTTGATTTATGAGAATTTTTCCAGCGATTATCATTCTCAAGTGCCATTGCTCTTTAATATATTCAATATTGTTTCATCTCATGTAGTCTTAAAGGTAAATGTATGTAAATGTCCCTAGAATAAATCAAATTGTCTATTTATACCACACCCTTTTGAATCTTTGTTTACCCAAACCCCGCAAAGGTGGATCCAATAAATCATAAACTTAGTTTTGCGCGATCTCATATCTTGGCTATCGATTATATTTGAAAAGACCTATCGACGTTATAACACGTTTGAAGTATTTGAGAACTGTATGATTTATACGCCGAATTCAAATGGAATTATGTAATACGCAAGTAGGTATCTACAGAAAGGAATGTACGGTAGAATGGGTGATTTAATAATAGATTCCATTGTAGAGACAAACTGTTCATGTTTTAAGGATTGCCAATTCGCGTCGCACGAATCTTGGTGTGTATCTGTAGGGCTGCATCCCACTATATTGGAAGTGGAATCACGTTCCATTTCGCGGCGGATATAGGGCCCCGCGTTACGGGCCAATCCGACGACACGATGATGGTTCGTCGACGACTACGATTTCCGGCTCGCACTGGCATATAGGCGATATGCCAGTTTATTCCGTGTTCACGCCCAAAGTAAACTTGGTTTAGCTTCAAACGAGATATCAAAACAAGCGATTGACATTTTCGATCCTTTGCGCGATAAGTTTTCTATCCAGAGAACTATAAGGCGGACATTCGTTTACGCTGTGACATGTTGCTTGGGTCAGGCTAACTGACAGTTAAAATTACATTTCCGTGTTCAAAACATCACAGACGCAGACTTCTCCGGGTACGATGGGAGATACAAAACGGAGCAAATTATTGACTTTGACCGTCCACTCAGGAAATAGTTTGTTGGAACATTAAACAACTTAGTGACGCATGCATAACAAGATAATTATGAGTGAAACCGTTTAGAACCGTAACTAAACTCGTTTGGAGTGTACAGATAAATGCAGAGCCCAACAGGTTAGAGAAGCGGCAGGGCCGACAAAGCCTGTTGGACAAACACAAAGTAACGCTGAGTAAACATCAGGTTCCTACGCGCTAATGCACGAGGACCTTTGTGCCGCAGCCACAGCACTCGGTCGTGTCGAGGGACCTCATTATACATATATTTTTAAGTACCTATGTATTGAATCCGACTCAAATTTAAAATAACATTTTTGTTTCTATAATTTCTGCTTTTCCTATTCGCGGAGACACGTTTAACCAAGAAACCTTTGAGAGACATTTTTCTTCAAGACATTCCAGGTCATGCGATTACTTTCGCAGACTTATCTAGATGCAAATGTTATTTACCAAAATGAAAATGTTATTCACCAAAATGCCGTGGGTAACTGAATATTTAGTCGTTCACAACAAAGAACTGATTTACTACTTTGTGATTCAGCGTGCGTCCACGCTTTTCGGATAAGTCGCTCTTTCGTGACCACGTTCTGACGAACCCTATCCATGATTGAGTCCACAAGAGCAAAGAATATTAGGTATTATGTTAATAAAACACACTTCAAAAATCATTTTGAGTTAAAAGTACTTACACTAAAATAACTTCTTCTTGATAAAACAAAATAGGTGTACTTTTATATAAATGGTCGTGAAAATTTAAGCTTTTTGCTAAAAGGCAAGCCTAAAACTCGTCTTATTCCCGCATTAAACCAAGCTATATTCAAAGTATAATAAAAATTATGATTCAGTAGAGTAAAAATCGTAACGGTCGCTCAAGACGGGACCGTGAAATTTACATGTGGAATGAGATTTGTCATCCTGAGTTTGATTGTGGGTAGACGGGCCAGGACACTTGAACGTATTTTATTTGCCGAGAGCACGTGACGGATGCGGCAAAAGACGCAGCCGGTGTCCTAATGCTCGTTTGTCATTCAGACTTACCTAGCCCAGGACGTTTACTCATTTGAAACATTTAATAAAATCGAAACTGATGACGCTACGCACATAAGTAATTAACTTGAAGAAGCCAATTGTTAGTCAATATCTGTATCCGTTAGAGATGCTGCTAATCGTAATGATTCGTCGAATACCGAATAATAGCGTCTATTATTCGGCATTCGGCGAATAGTTGTCTAAAAAACAAACTTTTAATGAACAGATAAACTTAAAAATAATAACATTTTTATGTCTTTTAAACACTTAGTATTATTATATTATCATTAATACAGGGTGGCCAAACACGATGTACCTATATGTCACCGGAAAATGGCTAGCTCCGTAAGATTATAAAATATCTTGAGAGATTGTTAACTCTCGATAAATTGTCAACTGAACATTTGGAATACTTTTTTACGCATCAAATTCCGAGAATTTGACTGAAACAAAATACTGACATAAAATGGCGACCAATCAGAGCACAAGTCTACAATTTATCCGTTAAAACTTGGAAATAATGCTCTCATTGGTCTGTTCAGATGTGAGCCACACCAAAACAGATAAATGAAAATGTGCTGATTGATCGACAGTTTATGACAGTCCACAATTTCTCGGACCGGCACGGAAATATTATAGAATACAAGATTTTGATTCGTATAATTGTAGAACAAATGTTCATTTGACAAATTATTGAGAGTTTACAATTTCTCAAGATATTTTGTAATCTTACGTAGTTTGCAATTATCCGATGACATATACAACTTTAAATTACGATATTTTATTATTAAGCAAAGATGTCCAGATATTTTTTCATGATTACATTATAAAGGCTTCCAAAAGTCAGCCAAAAATCAGTATTGTTGATGTTAAATTACTTAAGCTTTTTAATTAATAATTTAATATTAAAATTCCAAAAGGGTCAGATTGTGGTGCTAAAGCTCAAGAGACTACTATAAGTACTACTCATTATTATTTGGGAATAAATAAACAATTTTTTCAATTCCTTTTTTTAGGTCGAGTAATTATGATCAGTACTCAACTTATCGCTATAGGGAATGGCGATTAATCGGTATTCGACTATTCGCTATAACAACTATTCGCGGCATCTGTAGTATGCATCTATTATGGTGTTTGATTACCACATAATGTGTTTATGTTGGACCATTGTGCGTGGACCATGGCTGGCGGCCGTCATTCCAACCAACCTACCTGCTCCCAGTTTGTTCAGGATGTCGCCAGTTTTCCTCTGCCTCCTTGCATGCTCTTCACAGAGGACCATCCGTTATACCTATTGCGTAGAAGTATTTGTTCAATGAGCAGTGCCCGGGCGGGCTGCCTCTGTCCAGTAGCAGAAATTAACCTAGTTAACTTCCTGGTGTCAATACTTTTGATTTCATCAAACTGCTGAATAATTTCACTGATTCCTTTCCAACACACGACTCACTTTTGGCCCGCGATTGCCAGTTACAAAAAGAGCAAGTTTACTAAATACGCCTGTTGATTAACTCGCCTATTAAAAAACTTCTCCGTCCAATCAAGAATTTTTCTCTCCATTGATTCGTTCCGGGACAACTTCCACGTTTAATTTCCGGGCTTAATTAAACCGGCGGGGAAATCAGCTTTTTTAATGAGCTTCATCCAAACGTGTTGCGTTATGTGAATTAACAGTAATTCCACTTCAATGTTTAACTTGAAGGAAGGTCTTGAATTAAAATGTGTGCCGGCTTGTGACACTGTATTTAAGTATTCCCCTTTTAGCAGGAAATTCAATTTATGAGCTCCATCAAATTCTTAATCTTATTTTGTTACAATTCCAGTTTCCTCAATAAGTAATTAAAGATCAACACTGGTCGTGTTTTGTTAGCAAGCGGCTAATAGCGTATTATGAGGTAGTTGAAATGTGTAAATAGCCTTTTTAGAACGAGGCCGAATCCCATTACAAGAGACGTCGCGTCCGGGGCCGCAAATTGGATTCACGAGGAATGGACGGGCCGAAATAATGCGGCTTCGACGCTACAACCTTTTTAATTTGTGTGAAAATTTAGTACGTCCATACTCGAATCCCTCCTGCGCTCCAAAATCCTGAAAATTAACGAAAGCCCAGCTTGGGTTCATTGTTTGGATTACGATTTTGTTTTTTCGTTGTTTTTAATATTATTTTCTCTGTTATTGGGTACTTGATTGTACAAAACCAGCTAATTAAGCTTGTGTGAGATTGCAATCGAATGTTGGGATCGGTTATTAATAGATGGTTTCTTTGAGGGTAAAACTTCCTCGGATTTTGTCATGCACAATAGTATTACTTACATAAAGCCTACACGTAGAAGCTTTCGATATGTAAGATGTCACATGCGTCAGTCTCCCTCTTGACAGGCTGTCACCTAGCGACAGCCAGCCACGTAGCTCTGTGACGACAGAGGAGTACTACGCCTTATTATTACATCATGTATTTATGAGTACGATTTCAGAAGCCAAGTTGTATCCACATCTACCTACTTAAAAACTGAAAGATTTATTTTGACTCTTAAAATTCAATACCGCAGCATATCGTGTAGAATTTGCCCGCATAAAGCACCGACTTTATGCCTTCTGGCTGCAATATTAGAACAAAACAAATTGGAGTATCGAATTTATCGTGAAAACGTGACACATTCGACGAAAGGTAAATGTCACGCAACTCATCGAGCGAGCATTGTTCGTTGCACCGGGTTCTTTGTACTAACCGTACATTGAATTACAGATTCTTTTTTTATCTTTAATCATGAATCATTTAATAGTTGTAATAAGATCTATTAAATGTATAAATCATCGCTTGAATGAATAAAGTAACGCTTCAATTCCCGATCAATAACACTTAAATAGAATACAAGTTTTTACCGAAACGTATGTACACGCTACCTTATCATAATGTTGTTGAGTATCGCTGAAATTCGTGCATTTTACGAACCGTGTGCATTGACCCTAATGAGAGCTATACTGTCCTTTTTATCATGGACCTTCTTGATAGACCCCTGTGCTAGTTTGATAAACTTTTGGTGGAAAACATCATCTGAAAATGTGAAATATAAAATGCTGAGTTAAAAAAAATATAGGTAACATAAATCAAAAGTCACAGTGCTCGTATTAAATAGCTGAAGCGCGTACAGGCCTGAAGTACGAAAAGCAAAACGTATTGCTACGAGTCAATTGGCTGTTCAAACAGGCAGACGTAGGCGGAATAGCAAATATGTGAGCGCCTATTTGCTACCATTATATGAGGAAAAGTCGCGGGAGACATCTAGCTGTACCTACCCAATAGATTTAGTTTATGTGCTGCTGTTGATAAACCATGATATTTTCGTACGACTCTTTCTACAGAGTTGATATTAATAGTTTTGTTTACACAAACATTGGCCGGCGGTCTATAAAGCATTTTGAAGCTTCGTGTAAAAATACTGGCTCAAATCTGACCGCCATTAAACTGGGCATGAGGTTGATCCCGTAAATACTTTAGCGCTTAGTTTGGATGAGATCTTTCTAGGCAATCTCAGGTAATCTGCTTATTTATTGTGTAGTCTATTGTTTTCTATGCCTTGCTTTGGTGGGAGTGTGACAGTAGGTAGGTATTGTCAAATTAAAAAAAAAACAGTGACGCACGTTGTGACTCCTTTGGTCTTGACATAAATGATTATTATCTGTGCCTCATTAGTCAACGCTCAGGTTAACCTATTGCACGTTCATTGGTAGCAGTTCAGTCGCACCTATAAATCAGAGAAAATTGACGTCTTAACTGAATTCAACGATTCAACGAAGTGTCAATATTTGCCGGGGATTTTCGCAGTCAAAACAGTCTGAGTCTTTAACAACGTCGAAGTCTGATCCTGCATCATAACAATTTCGTTTGTTATCTCGGCAAAGCGGCGTCGTTAACTCCAAAACGGTTTCACTTGTTGGAACAGTTGCCTGTTTGAATGCTAATTTCCTTACCCGTTAAATGCGTACAGTATTATGCCTGTTAAATCCATAGCTAACTAATAAGTAGTGGTTTTAATTAATTGAGTGGTTCACATCTATGAGTCTAGAGATCGAGATTTCGGATATAATGTGCCAACAGATAATGACAAACAACGTAAGATTGTAATAAATCTTGATTAGATTATAATCTCGATCGAAAACATTTACAATCTTACGCGATTTATTATAAACTTACGGTGCTTGCAATAATCCGGTGACATATTCACAACGGTATAAACCATATAGGCTCTTGTGAAAAGTTTAAAGTCTACCTACTCCCAAGTCTATGGTTAAAAGCCATGACAATATAATAAATTACCTAAGGTGACCGATGTGATGGATATCCACAATGCTTTTAATACCTCGCGAGTCAAGTACGTACAAGTACATTTGATTACGATTCCAGACCTGTCTAAAGCCACATTGTCGCCGCCCCCAAGAATACCAATATTAAAGAAAATCTCATTATAAGACACGAATTTAATAATCGAAACAATTTTCTAGATAATCTGCCTTCAAAGGCTTCGCAAGTAAATAGATTAAGTTTTTTAATATATTAGTACCCCCCTAACACAATTTGCTACAGCTAAAGTTGTGAAGTCTGCAGCAAGCAATAATCAATTTTACCTTCAATTAGGATCGGAGTTGCAAAACAGAAAGAGAAAGGAATTGAAGTATGATCTTATTTTAATGAGATGCTGATTAGGTTGATATTTCTGTATGCAAATGTTGTTTTATTTAAAATAGGTATAATGTTAAGTATGCAGGTGGTTTATGTAGGTTAGCACCGGAGCAGACCACAATATTTCAGGGTACCTCCTACCTGCAGTGTCAACTATTGTGTGTCGCATTAATTATTCACGATTCAAGTTATTTTTTAATCACCATCATTGTTGACGTGTGTGCTTCAACAATGGAGGCTTCATAATCACGAGCCTCTGTACAAAAGGTTTGGATATAGGTCATGATAATCCGTTTGCAAACGTGTCAGTTGAATGGACAGCTCAATTTCGTCCCTGTAATTAAGGAGTCACCTGCGTGAACAACTCAGTCCACATAATTAAAGCTTTCAACTTGGGTCGAGTTATGTCGACCCTGTACCACAGGGGAGACTGCGGTTTGTGAGTCAAATTTCATGCAGATAATAGTACCTCTATAACTGCGCAACTTGTGAGCTTAGCCACGATTTAATTGAAGCCGAGAATAAACTGGGCAAGTTTACAATATAAATAGGCAACCTCTTTGCGGATTAATTTCATAATTTAATTGTTTGAAGAAAAGAGGAGCAGGGTCTACCCTTTATTGCATTTTGGGATTATGTTTTCAGTTATCATTTGGATGAAGTTATTATGATAATTTATGATGTACGTGCAAATGGAAATTGAGAATAGAAATAAGTTTCCTACGGAAGACGCAAAAAACTCTTTCTCAATGTTTTCGTCGATTATTAAGATGAATTAGAGAATTTGGTATCTACTAGGTGATAAAGCAATAGGTGTAGTTTCTGGAACGGGTCGCAGTACTAACGGTAGCGCCGGCGCCCAGCCCAGTTGGACCGCGGCCAACATCTACTGTTTGTTTATAACATTAAAACGTTTAATGTCGTCGAACCTCTTCCAACGTGGCCACTGTGAATTTTTATAAGCATTCCGAAAACCTTTCGTAACTTCTCGAATCATGAAGGCGCCAGCCTAAAGAGATAATTTCCGATTTCAGTGTTTCGATTTCGTGGATAACACTCGTTTCTACACTTTAGTCATGTCGATCGGAAAATAATAAAGCTGTCGCAGTAATAACTTTTTATTACATCGTTTTTTTTGCGATGGAATTAAAATTGACGGATGATTTATGGTGGCCGTACCGACTTGTGTTTGTTTTCAGGCAAAACTTGTAAAAGACAAGATTCCAAGTTCTTTGAAATACAAAGAAAACAAGTGATGCATAGAAGTTTTTCAATTGTAGTCAATCTCAACTCGTTCCGAGAACGGATACTTAAACACCTATATTTTGCAGTAGCAATGACATGGGATAGTTACTGTCGATACTAAAATGTTGGTGTTTAATTTGTAAACAGTTCCGTAAACACTCATAATAGGATGGTGTTTAATCATACGTGCCGCGTAAATGTCCGTGTTTACATAGGACTCGGAAACATCTGGTTTTGATGAACTGAATACTTCGCATTCAGGTTGGCGGCACTTGAAATCGTGCCAGCTTATTTTAAGTGGCGACGTCTGTTCAAGATTTGTGTCTAATGCCCCGCGCTATAATATTTTACGATTCCTATTGAAATCACCATTTATATTGTGTTTTTCATAATATTTAAGAAAAGTTGACGCAATTTTCTTCTCAAGGATTACGCAGTTTTCATATAACGGCTGTAACGTTTGAGAGGCCTGAAGATATGACATTAACTCGATTTCACTTTCGCGCCGTTCACTCTCTCCATCATCGTAGTTGCACCGATGTGCATGGAGTCATCCATGCACATCGGTGTACAATACGTTCATGTATTATTAATTAATTGTGAGGCTCATTTTTGCCGTATAATTAATTCGGAAACATGTCGCATTGACAATGCGGCTGACATTTAATTTTACATCTTTGAATTTTAATTTGTGCATTTAATCGAAAATGTTATGGATTGAAGTGATGTAGACTTATTTATTTATTAACACTTAACGCACACAAATGTACAGAGGCGGACTTAATGCCATAGGCATTCTCTACCAGTCAACCTTTGGGTGATGCAGAGAATGGTGGTAGGTGCAATATGGTGAATAAAAAGCGATTGATATTTAAATAATACATACAAACATTTAAATAAATAAAACAAATATATAAACTATACATACGATATAAATATATAATAAATACTCAAATTAACAAGATAAATAGGTACACGAAATACTTAAACAATTATAACAAATAGGTAATTGGAAAACATTAGCAATGTGATGATACTACTGCCAACTAACTTCTTACGAATATGTTCACGAACTTTAACTTTGAAGGCTAATGGTTGGTGACCATCCGACTTGTTTTTGTTTCTTAGAATGTCGATTGATATAATTATCTAGTGCTCGTTTAACTTTTAACGAGGCTTGAACTATTCATATCTTGTCTCTGTTGCGCAATTTAAGCGCTCCTTCCGCAGCCTCGTCTGTTGCTAGCAGTAGTATGATAATGAACCGAAATGGGTTATAGTTTGGTCCCAATATCCCCAGTAACGACGGCAACTCGACGGCGACTCCCGGCGGAAACAAAGTTTGATTTAGTTTAGACACGACCATCCGTTTGTTGTAATGGTAACGAATCCAATTATAGGTGGTTAGTTACCTTCGTTTGGCGCTGAATGTTGCTCTCGTGCTACTTCATGTGAAAGATTTATTGAGCCACTTGAGTATTCTTGGCCTTTGAAACGGTAAAGCGATTTAGCGAACTAAATGTTTGGTACAAAAGGCTGTGAAGGGATTTGAACTTTGAAGCCTATTGAAGCTGGCCTAGTCGCACCTTCATTTTCATTTTTCATCTCATTACATTTTGAATTTATAGCGTCGTCCACCCATACCTTTTTTTTTTTTAAAGATGGGATATCATCAAATGACTTCTTCCGCTCTGGGTGGAGCGGAAGGGCGTGTCAGACTCTTACTGACTTTACCCATCCGTGTTCCTTCTAAAGCCCTTTGCGTTCTAGGGCCGCGGTGACTCTTTCGAACAAATTCCGCAACCCTGGCAGGGTCCACCCATACCTGGCAATATTATTGTGCACAAGTCGAAACGTTGATGAAAAAGAAAAATGGCAGTGGTCGTCCTGAATTACGATCTACGATCCTGACTGTGCCAATTCGGTTCATCGTCCCTTGCATTTTGTCATTGTTTTCGACCTAAGTAAACAAGGTCTGCAAAAACCAAATGCAAATATTATTGTAAAACCAATGTAAATGCAAACGAACAAGAACCTATTTATGGAAAGTTGAAGCGGTGCATTTTTTCGCCTACGCCATCTACCCGTTATAGCGTTAGCAGAATTCCCAGAGGTAGGTACCACCGCAAAGGTTGCGGGCAATGTTCTTCTTATTGCATTACTAGCTTTTGTCCGCAGCTTTGCCCGCGTGGATGTCACAAGTTATCCCATGAGAGCGTTGGTATATTTTTTTTGTTACGCCAATAAGACTACGACTAGGGGGATGCCTTTACCTAGAAGACGGTCGTCTGTCTCGCGAAACTCTTTACACGCTCCTCTTCGAACCAGGGGGGGCTACTCTCTAAACCCGAAGTCCTTAGTTTCAGGCTTGATTGCGGGCGTATTCTACTCCGTACCACTTACGGACTTACGATTAGTTCCGAACCCGAACTAAGAATGAATGACAACACGATTTGACAGTTACCTTACTACTAAGAATGAATGTTCTTAGTAGTAAGGTAATACGGACTAGAATTAGCCCGTAGTCCGTAGTTTCGAGCTTAGAGAGTAGCCCCCCAGTCCTCGCAGCATGCGTCCAGATCGGCTCGCCATCTCCTGAGCCCGCATCACAGGCACACGTCGTATTGTATACCACTGGGTTACAAGTATAGGTTGTCCTAAACTCAAGCCTAATGCCAAATTTGGAAAGGTAACACTGATGTCCAAGTTTCTTTCGCAGACGGAGTTAATTTATAAATGAATAGGTAATGCTTTACACTTGTTTCTATTTCTGTTGACAAATAGGTAATACACGGGTACATAAATGTACAGTGAATGCTAAGTAAGTACCTAATCTCTAGATTGGATAATCTTTTATGTTTCTTTTGGAACCTTATACATGGTTTAGTATCTGGTCCTTTTATCCGAACTCATTTGGCTTAAAGTTAGGTAGGTAAAGTGTCACTGTTTTTTTTGTCATTCATCATCAAGTCATTTCACAATCCGTAACGTGGGTTAGATACCTACGTCATCAATCAAAGTCAATTCTGTAGCTGTTATCAAAAAACGTATTTCAACTGTGCAATTTTAAATGTAAACCGACGCTTTGAAACGTACCGCCCATAATGGCACAGATTAGCATTATCAAAAATTAAAAAGCAGGTTGGATATAACAAAACTTCCCTTTTGAAGATGTAGCTTTCATGAAATCGCTTTCGACTTCCGGGTGGAACATTTAACAGTTTTTTCCGTAATACGTATTGCCTCGGGCTAAGGATAGAATTCTCGAGATACTTTCCCGTTTTAACACATTTGCCAGAAAGTCGGGAACAGCGCTGCGAGACAGAGCGCCCGGAGCCAGTAGTCAGCTGTTCGCTCCTTGCACATTTATGAAAAAACTTTTCTTTACATTCTTGGCATTGTCTCTTCCATTCTTTGCTTGAATTTATTCTACATTTATCTACGTTTGTCTATCTCGTTTTACAATCTGATCAAAACGAATTTTCCAATAAAATAAATAATTTCGTTTGATCCGTTATTGTTCGGCAAATGAAATCATATTATCCAGGAGATTTAATTACATTTGACTGGTATTGATATAGTCAACTTGTTTATCGTTTTATTTGGGCCGCAATTTCACTCGAATGACTTGTTAAGTTGTATTGGCAATAATGCAAAATGTTGAAGTTATAAAAGTTAATAAGTAACCTCGACAACTGTTCACTTGTTCGCTCTTTCTTCGCAGCCCACTGCCTCGTTGTACTTTTATGAAAAAAGTTTCACCCGGTGCACTCTACTACGGGTTTCGCCTTTGGAAAATTCTTGTTCGCTACAAATCTTGTGCAACACCCGCAATAATAAGCGGATTTATCCTGTTTGAAATTAACACAATGTTTCTGGAACACGCTTGGTACATAGAGTATGTAAATAGCGTAGTGAAATTTTTTTTGGAGAGTTATTTAGGAAATATGTAGGTAGGTAAATGTCGTTTTTGTATTAAAAGTAAAATATAAGGATCAGATTTTTTTTAAATATTAAAATTGAAATTCACAGACGCCCTTGTTCAAGTTATATAATGTACCTACGGTATGTAAGTGATGTAATTTTTTGACAATTATCATATTTTATTGCAATTTTGTCTAGTACCTACTACCTACTTACATGCCTTTTGATGCGCAATAAACCATAGACGACATGTTTTTATTAATTATCTTCCTGAAATTGTACCTACTCCATCCTTAAGTCGCCGCGTCGCGTGGCTCGACTCGGGAGGTAAATTCTGTGTCATTCTATTTTCAAAATTTAACAAACTGCTTCTATACATACATTTTGGCAAAACATTAACACCACAATTTAATCAAGTCTCATATACTCGTATACATATAAGTACAGATTCGCTATACATCCACCGACTGAAACCAAACATATTAACAATGTGATAAAGTACGCTGTATATTAAAATCACTTACATTACGACCAACTGTGACATTTAATTTCGTTCGGCCGGAATATAATTCCGACCTAATATTACAAGAGTAAATACAAGGCACTCGGAATATTCTACTCAAAAATAAAATAATCATGATACTTGAACTCAGGTGCAGGTCTTGCAGTCTGTTTTAGGTCTTGGGTATGAATAATGACAGAGCGCGCGAAAATGGAAAAATGGTCGCTCAGAATTAAGTAGTAACTTGTTGTACTTAATTGAGATTTTCGATCAGCATTTTCTCAGTAGCAGCCCCTTGGAGTTTGGATTTGTGGCCGGCTAGTGGCAAGACAACTATTTCTTACAACCTATTTTAACAAGTTAGGCACCTATGTATTTATGAAAATTGGTTCTACAAAATTTCACCAAGCTAGCAAGTATGTAGGTACTATAGAAGAGACATGCTATTTTTGGTAACTTAAACATAAATAACAGCCATTACTTTAGTACATAATTAAAACCATTACTTTACTTTGGCAAATCTATTTGTTAGGAGAACTTTCCGTACCCAAGAAATCTGCCAAAGAAGGCATAAGCGCTGCTTGTCTTATTTCTGCTCTAAGGTTGAAGCTTTTTCATTGTACGCTCCTGAAGATCTAGGTGGCACTTCGACTGAGCCGCTTACCTCCGTCACGAATGCGCCCGGGAGCTTATGCACCGCTGCGGCCGGACCTATCTATTTGCGCAGGCGTCCAATCAACTGCGTCGATTCAAACAATATTTTCACTTTAAACTCCACTTTGAATTTTAATCATGTAAAGAGGTCAGGTACGATTTGAAATCAGTTTTCCTAAGTTGTTTTTTAATAAGGAGATCCTTATGGAATTGATTCTTTTGCAATACCGGTAGGTATTGCAAAAGAATCAATTCTACAATTAGAACTACAATTAGAAAATACTACAATTCTGAAAAATCTGACAAACTAAACCAAAGAAAAACAGAATCTGTTAACGTGCAAGTCAAAAGAATAAACGAAATACAAATAGACAGGCAGGAGAATCGTAGACATATTGATAAGGATAAAAAAGTCGTTACACCGACCAAACAAACCGACGTCAGCTTACGTCAAAGCATCCCTTTTAAAGAATCCCATAGCGAAATAAAAAGCGATTCCACGTAGACTGATGACGCCAAACATTTTATAATATCATGCCAAACCCTTGCGTGGTATTAGTCCATGGGATCACAACTCATTCCTGTGCAAAAAATGTTTGTTTCGCCTACGCAGGGATCCGGCAAAATAAGTAAATATCTTGATCAAATCCCTTACACAAAATCACTATCTTGACAAAGACTCTAGGGATTCCGTTTAGGTTAGTTTTTGCTAGGTTATGTTTGGTTATCAGCCATTTGATCAAATCCCGAGAGCTAGGATCACGACTTTTCTCTTATAACCATCCGCATTATGTTTTCTTTAATTTACTTTGTTTTGTTTTCGATAGGGGAAAATTGTTTCAATTTCCTTATACGAATATACATATTTTTAGAGGACCTACCTTCCATGAAAGACTGACCCAAAAAGGCGTAAAATAAATAGACAACTGGCTATTGGAACAAATCTTCGGGAGAGAAAATAGTTTATTCAATACTTGATTTATGTAAAGGCTTGTCGAAAGGAAAGGCGATTTGAATAGAGCTTCCCGTTAACCGTGTCGAACCTGAAAGCTTTTCATAAATGAACCTACTACAGCGGGTGCTCAGTGCAAGGTGGCTAAAAGCCTCCGTTGTTATATGTGTACCAGGGTAACTTTATACTGGGGTGCGATGAGGCAGACGTACCCATTGAGCGACACATTAAAAGCATGACGCGTTGAATATGAGCCCGCCCGTCATCACGATGTGTCGTACTAGCGAATGTTTGTTATTGTATACTGAAAGTTAAGTAAATGTCACTTTGATAATGTACGAACATATTACACAGTACATTATCGTACAACAGCTTACTTAAGCTAACAGCAAACATTGGAACAATCGAATTTTCCCCGAATTCTGTACGAAAGTACTAAAGCCCGAGCACACGCATACGGTTCTCATTTTATTACCACTAGTTCGTAAGTACTTAAGGATGTTTGGAGTGTCTCGAACGTTGCCTGTACGTTTAACTATCAGTCGTTGCATCATTAATGCATGTTGTTTACAAGTTCTCACGCTGTTATTGGAAAACTCCACTTTATCTTGTTGACGACAGTCTAGGGAATGTTCCCCGCTAACGGTTATGCTCTCTCGGCTCTTCTCATTTTAATATGCATTTTCAATTATTGCGCGTAAATATCTCTGTCGTAGCAGACGGTTTGCGAAGAATAATGGATCCCCCTTTGTAAGGTGGCCTATGTCACTCAATTGTAAAACACTTTTAGTTGTCCTAAAAGGGTACCAAGTGAGTAAAAATAATACACTGTTAATTCTTTGGTTAATTAATCACGCGATGGGCCGGAGCTGACCTTTGTCATGTTGCTGACAGAATTTCATTACAAACTATCGGCACCGCCTTAAATATTAAAATTTAATTATTCCTTCGTAAGGAGTAAGTGCCACACATGACACATTACCAAACATTGAATAATTTAGATAAAACGTAGCCGTAAAGGAAGAATTAAATTCAGTTCGTTAAATTATAACGAATCGTGGACTATTTATTATGTCAAAACCAGGAAAGCGCAAGAAAACTGCTGAGGAATAGGTAATTAAGGAAATAATTCATGCCTATCATGAATTACCGTGCTATCTACGTGCAATAAAATAAAAAAGTAAAATTTTACGAGTTCACCGTCTCTGAGTTAGAAAGGGAGGGTAGATGGTAACGAATGCAAAGTGTAGGGTGGGTACATCGCGTGAGGATGGCTCGTGCCGCCCCCGCTCGGGTGATAGCGTGAATGTAGCCGTACATGCAATCATCAAGCGCACTGATACCCATCCTTGCTTGCCACAAACGTAGCCGCCGCTAACACATTTATCACTTTCTTCAACACGCGTGTTTTTCCACGCGGGTAATCCTCAGTTTTTGTCAATTAATTGGTGTTGTGCATGCTGTCTTTCTTATTGAACAACAACACACAATGTTACGGTTATTTGTTGCGGATTGTTAACCTCAATCGAAAGTTGATATTTAATTCAATAAATTCAGTTTTCAGACATTATATTCTTGTAAGGAATTTCGAAATTAATGTTTAACTCTGCAGCGCTTTTGGTGACTGAAACTGTGTTAACGTCTTCTTTACGAACCGTATGATCAAGATATCCATAACTTACTCGTTTATGTAAGTCTACTTAAAACTAGAGACGTGTAAATCAATCTGAAGTTTCGTTTACAGTAAAGTAGCAATAACCATATACCAATTGATTACGATTCCGCAATCTCGATCAGGAGTAATCGATACTTGCCGATTTTATTACCACCAATTTTATTACAGTCATCACATAGATAAATCGATGATTTATTGTCTCCTTGAAGGCCTTGTTGGATTTAATGACCAATAAAAAGGTAAGGCCTCCGGATCTCTTCATCTTCATACATTTGACGTACAGTCGATTGTAAAAGACCAAGTGTAATAAAAGAATAAGTAAGGACCTTTTTTCATCTGCCTTTTCCCGCCTGTTGGCCGAGAGTGAGCTGTAATTAGTGTTGCCAACTCCAATAAAGCTGAATTCGGGACTGGCTTTTATTAAAGGTGGTGCTAGAGTTCTTTAATTGGAATCCAAATGGAAAATACTAGTAACCTGGATTTATTATTCAACTAGCTTTGGATTCCCAAATTATCCCAAGTGAACCCGGGATACATTTTAAATATATTGAAACTTATAAAATACCTTTTTTGGGTGGCCAAATACTTTTGACCCGTAGTGTTTGATTCTTTGATTATCCCTTCAAGAGATGTATCAGACAGAACCCATAATAAGCAAGAACCTTCTTCGATCTAATTTTGCCTAAAGAAAAATTCGAGGAATTTCATTGTGTTTTCTTTTCCGTTGTGTCCTGGATATTTTAAACACCTCTGCTAAGACTCGTGTCACGTAACGGCTCGCGTTCATCACGGCTGCTGGGAGCGGCACAAGTGCGCTTGCAAGCGCCGGCGCCCTGAACGTTACCGCCGTACTGTTGCCAGATGTCACCGCTTTTGTACGACGTCCATATATGATGTATTCTTGAGTTACGGGAAAAATCTGAGGCGAATGCTAAAAATCTAACGTTCTTGCAGTGGAGTCCACTGAATAAACAAAAGAATTTTAATATTACTTCTTATATACGAGCACATGCCAGTTTGGATGTAGGTATGTTTGTTACTCAACCACGCCAGAATTGGTGGATGAACTTTGCCACAGATAAAGATAATAGTCAGGAATAGCACATGGGCTTTTTATCCCGGGAGTAATCCAACATTCACGCAGGCGAAGTCGCTGGCAGAAACTATTCAAACTTGCATTAAGACCTTAGTTCAGCCTATCCCAATATTCAGTTTACGTTACCACTGAGAATTTCCAAACAACCCAATAACACTACCTCACCTGAGATCGAACCCAGACAGCCTTGTCCGTGATCACAAGTCAATAACTAATGTGAATGCTAGATTCAATACTCTCTATAAATATATAGTACCTACTTGGAATAGTTCTTGCCTTTTGAACTTGAACTAGATACTTAGAAGTCTATCAGGTCGGCGGAATGACGACTGAAGGACAGATTAGACACGTGTTTATATTACCCAACTACCAAATAAATCTGAAATTCGACATGAAAATTTTTTACTGCGGATTATATACCTACAGTGAAATTGAAGGTACCTTCCACAAGTCTTAAATATTCATTACGAAAGGATTACCATCTGGCATGCTCTCATTTGGTGATCCGTTGCCTCGCTCAAAGACGCCATCAATTACACTTTAGTTACCTCAAAATATATCGAAAGATTTTCCTTCAGCAGGTGGTTAGGCAAAATTCAATCCTCAGGTACACAAAAGTGTTGCGGAATTTGTTCGAAGAGTCACCGCGGCTCTGGAACGCAAAGGGCATTAGGAGGACCACGGATGGGTTTAAGTCAGTAAGAGTCTGACACTCCTTTCTGCTGCGCCCAGAGCGGAAGGAATCATTTGCCCATCCATAAAAGTATAGTCTTTATAACCCAAAGGTCAACCTTTGGGTTATAAAGACTATACTTTTTTTGTTATAGAATGCCTTGATGCATTAAGTCCGCCATTGTACCACTATTGTACATAAAGTCTAATAAATGAATAAAAAAAGATATACAAAAAGTAATCACAAAATCTCTTCATCGAACGCTAAAGTGGGTAATAAGACAGATCATTTCAAAAACATCAAAATGCACAGTAATAATGTGGATGTATCGCTGCAATAAAGCAACGCCAAAAGCAAAATAACGTGAAATCCAAAACGTATCTGAGGTACGCGATTTGTCAGGCAAACGTGAGTGTCCCATTAATAAAAGGGAACGAATCTTCCGTGCAAGACAAAGGAGCTAGTATCAATATTTATTGGCGTGCTTAGTATTAATCGGGGCGGATCGTGCCTTCGTATCGCGAGGCGCGAGCGTACGTTGGCGGCTGCGAATAGATGGACTGTCGAGGTCGGAGCTCGCCTAATTTTTCTACTGTGAATAATTTTTCGAGACCCCTGTTTACAGTAATACTTTTAGCTGGCGAGAAACGAGGTTACTGAGTTAATTTGCCGTTTTATTAAAACGCTGGCTGCATTTGTTTTCCTTATATTGCTCCTTTCTTCCAGTTTCATTCGTACCGTTAACATAAGAGAGTATCTCAATTCCATAAGAAGATTGTTTCATCTAAAACTCGCATTCAATGATACAATCTTCCTGCTTATTTTCTTTAACATTTTTTAGCGTAGCTCGTAGGCCTCGTAGCGCGTAGCGTAGAGGTCTCGTAGCCGCGCCCGCCCTACAGGCCGCCCGCCCGCTTTGATATCGCCGGTTGCCTCCGGTATCACCAATAAAATTCAGACGCGAGCCGAGTCAGTATGCCCCCAGACACAACCGAGGTTGGACGTGTGGCGCGCGCCGCGATCTCACTCACTATTCGCGTACGAAATGTGTGACAATAAGTGTTGCTTCCTCTTTGTTATCTAAAATTTTGATGTGTTTATAGACAGATATCGCTGTTAATATACTTAGAACTTTTAAATATATAACGATTGTAGGTAATATTAAGTGTGTAAATATCGCTTTATCCTGTCTGCGAATGTAATCAACTGAAAAGGGGTAAGATAATTTTTAAGCGTTTTGTTGTGTTTATATTTTATTTTTGGCCTTACTTATTTCACACAAACAGTTTAGTATGAATGAGTATCACTTATAAATCACTTTTGTCCTTGAATTCCGTGGCAGGCGGGTAGTGAACAATGTAGTACGCACGCGACCGTTTTATGATTTCATCGCACATTAGTTTGTGATTTTCCATATTGCCTCCACCGTTGAGTCACCACGTCGACAGGTTTTTACATTATTTGACCAAATCCAAACGTTTGTGACACAATTATTATGTTTCGAATAAATCATAATATGAAGCAACAATGGACTAATAAACCGCTGTATACGCTGGGAGAGTTCAAAGGTTTTAATTGGTATTTATGTCAACCCTGTTAGGTCTTCACACGAGCTTATTACTCCCTAACGATGTTGTTTAGAGATAAAGTACTGGTCAAACTATCCTCATTAAACTCGTGTTCGTGACACAAAATGTGTTCGCATTTTGAGAGATAAGTAAACATTAAATAGAGTTTGTGTGTTTATTTATTTGAGTAGAGTATCAGTCGATCAAGCGATTGTTTATATGTAGATTATGTTCACGTAATATGATGTCAGCCTTTTCTGGGCCATGCATTATGCTGTTACTTACAGGCATATCTTTGGGCCGCAAATATTGGCATCGTAAAACGTGGCCACAAAAAACTACGCTGTATCCCTTACGCGTGCAAAGTTACCATATCGGGGTATTCTTAGGAATGGTGATGGATGTCATTCATGTCTGTCGTGTTTGATGATATTATTACGTCGGGGGCTATTTCGGGCCGCAATTTTTGCAAGATCGATGTCATTTAGCGGATTAGATTCAGCGACCTTTTGGTTCTTTATAAAAGAAGGTTATGGAAAAACCGACTAAGTGCGAGTTGGACTCGCGTGGAAAGGATTCCGAAGAATAATGTTTTTTTAACATGTTATTTTAAAACCATTTTTTTTTGTAAATTATATCTAAGTATTGACTAGATTATTCGAAATTGAATATTTTAGATTCAGTAGTTACGGAGATAAGGCCTCCCTCTGAATTATCAATTTTCATCTATTTTCATGCTTCAAAATTAATTTATTTTCGTTATATGTTGATAAATGAATGACAAATTATAAATATTAGGTATGTAAGTAGGTTAAACATAACACTTTTACACGACAATCTTTTTGGGTAATTTTAAACTAGATGAGGCCGGTGGTGTTTCCTAGTTGACTACCCTGAGAAGAAACACCGAAAAAAGTCAGAGGTCAAAGTCTCTTTAATGTCCATACAATCGTACTGGTCAAACTTCTTGTTAGGGTCACAGAAGGTCTTATGTATGCCATATTTCAAATGAATCGGTCCAGCATATTGGAGCAAACTGATTGTGATACATAGTCATAAAGACACGAAAGATCCTTTAAGGGTTCCGTTTTCCTTTCGTACGTACGGAACCCTAAAAATGGCGGTATAATAGGTAGTTCGGGCGTTGCTCTTACCATTTAAGATGAAGAATGGGCAGCGATGCCGTCGAGACAGCGCCGCACTAAGATTGCGGTCGTATTATGCTTATGCACTGAATATTCATTGTCGCCTCGCGCACTCGGTTGGTGCTCTTTAATCAACTCCTTTCGCGGCTTACGGTCCTTTGAACCGTAAATATGGCCGCACAACTTTAAGGAATAAATTGAATGTGGCTATAAAAGTGATTGTCCGGTTTTAATAAAATTTTACAAATGTGCATTTGTTGTATAGAGGTTTACGACACAGTTTCCTGTATTATATTCAATTTTTGTCTTGTTTAGTAGGTAATTGATATGGAGCAATTATTTACGGCAATAAAAAAACCGTCCAAGTGCGAGTTGGACATGCAAACGACGGATTGCGTACTAGAAACCGAAAATCATCGTCTCAGTCTTCGTTTTACAGTTCATGTGAAACATCCCGCTGACAGATGGACGGGCGGCTAAACAGACAGCTTAAACTTAGTAGTTGGTTTCCGTTGGTAACCCTTCGAGTATGGAGCCATATAAAACAACTACGAGAATCTAAATAATTAAGTTAAATTTGATCTATCCACCTATCTTATCTGCCTATCTAACAGGTTTAAATAGTCAAGTCAGTGACACCAAACAGCAGAGATTGTGAATAGATAAGTTCTTTACTTTTGTTTGAACTTCTGCTAACCATGTTGATAAGAAAAGCGCATAGAAACTAAAATATTAACGTCATTGGAATAGAAATGCCCAATTATTGAAGTTCCTATGTATAAGACCCATGTACCTACTTGTATTTGGTGTTTTAATTCCTACATTATTGAGTAATGTGATTTATGCGCGTATATAAGCTTATTTACGAATATATTATCCAAATAAGCATGACAACAACGTATTTGGTAATGGTTAAATGCATTACATTAGGTATTGCTGGGACTCTATAATGTATAATAAATAGAAGAAATGAAACAGGGCAAGTCACTTTTCTGTCTGACAGCTTAGTTCTTCTGAACGGCTCAATCTTCGATCATCAATTATTGCCTGAAGAGATCAATGGATTTTCTGGTTTTAACCATTATTCTTCATATTTAACCAATTTTTTCCATTTTAAAACGTGTCGCCACATCATTAAATAGATAGAGCAAAGCTTGGGCAGATAACTAGAATGTACAGTCGAGTAACTACTTCATAAGCAATAAAAAGTCTAATGACAAGCGATTTTCACCTAAAGTAGGTACTTATTGATAGAAATTGTATTGTACGAACATATATCTCTTTGATACAATCGTTACTACTTATACGAAATATTTTTTTCCCAAAAATTGCTTTTGTAATTTGCAAAGGTAAGTGTAAGGTGCTTGCTAGTGACGACATAGGTATACACCCTATCCATTTTTTATTTTTTGGTTGGGTTGCGAAGGAGAGTGTCAGACTCTTACTGACTAAAAACCCATCCGTGTACCTCCTAATGCCCTTTGCATTCCAGGGCCGCGGTGACTCTTTCGAACAAATTCTGCAACTCTGGCAGGCACTGGACCTAGTGGGCCCTGCCCCGGTCTCGTATGGCTGGCAGCTCTTTAAGGCGCCTGTGGAACACAACGCGCCATCGACCCGGGGCAGCCCTAACCCTAAATTATTATAATATATCCCACCTATGTTACAAGAGAGTGACCCACAGAAAAAAAACTTTCATCAACAAATTGTTTTGTTAGAAAGCAAACTCAATGTCATTGAAAGCCAATGGACACTGTGTCTAAGAACGAAATTACTCGAAAAATTGGTTCGGAAAGGATCCCTGTGGTAGCTTTATTGAAAAAAGGTCGGCTTGATTGATATTCGAACTTTACACGTTGAAAATGGTGAAATGCGAACCGTTTTGGTTTTTCGTCTCTGGAAAAAAAGATTGACTCCATTTGTTCTTGTCCGTTACGAAATAAACTCGACGAAGGGTATTTTTAACTACGGATTTATCTTTCGTGAGAGTCTGTAATCGGCCTTTCGTCTGAATTAGTATTTAGAATCTTTTCGGTTTATAGCTTATGTAAATGAACGTTTTGTTAAGTCAGTACAGTATTCAGGGATTACAGAAAAATCCAATTTAAATTGCTTGACAAAGTTTTATAACTACCTAATGGCGCTTTTGCCGTAGCACTTAAGTGTCTCGCGAAAATTTCATGAGAAATTCATTCCTCGGCCTGTGCGTAATCCAATCATTTTCTAAATCCTCCATAAAAATTAAATAGTCATTTGGCTAATTACCACCCCTCGTTTCACCTTCATAAAGCACAATGGCTCCGAGCGAATCGTTTCTCCTTCTACCAAAATACTTAACGTGTTTTTACGGCGCGGTATCATTATTCTAACAAAAATTTAATTACCTCAACTGCGGTGCTCTAGGGGCCTATTGTGCCTTAAATAAAACGTCGTACGCACTGCCGGCGACGGTCACGAGAGAGCTCACCGTGATAGATGATATTCGAGAACAATTAATCTTGGGCAAAATATGCGGACGATTTGCGAGCGAGTGGTCGGGCCTAATGGTCGGGAGATTATCACGCGTCCACCCCGCCCGTCGTCATTAGCGGCTGTAACGTCGCTTTACTATACCTACCCGCGAATTAATTGATTGCCAAAACACAAGCCGATATCTGCACCGGCTGATATAAAAAAATAGTGACGTTTGCATACAAAAGATGTCGGGGGAGGCAATAACGTGTCGGCACACAGCCATATATCATAGTGAGGGTTTTCATAAATGAGGCGACGCCGCGCGCCGACGGGGAGCCGTGCGCTCGGACACTGAAGGCGTTGTTATGCGACGCCGCTGTCCTCGGATAATGTCTTGCATAAATTTACTGTAATCGTGTAAAGCCAGTGCCACTTGCATAATTTAATGCAAGCAATGCTGTTTACATTGAAAACGTCACAGGCAGACATTTTAAAACAGCTGCATTGCGAGACTACGTTTCCACTTCTGTAAAGTGAATCCACTAATTATGCATGAGAACACTCGGCAATAACAAGAATTTAATGGCGCCAATGTTCCGTTAATTGGAGATACCTGTTTGCAACTTGCATTACCTTGCAAACTATAATGGTTTATTGTAGTTGCCTATACTTGGATTCAATATCGAAACGGTGCCTCTGATTGCCTTTGATCAATTAAATAGCACTTGGGCTATTACGTAATGTATAGTGCTTCGTACAATTAAATTACGGTTTGTGTGAATGAACAGCTTAAAAGCTTTCTTTATTGTAATTGAAAAACGTTGCTAAGTCTCTCAGTAGGTATATTTACTATTTACTCGTAGTTGATATTACTTTCAGAAACCTCAAGCGAGCTATTCACAAACAACAAGCTCTTTAACAATTGCTTAATCAAAAGATTTTAAAGTGAGAACAAAGGCGAACTTGATAATCCATTAAGTATAGTTTGAGCGGAACTTGCGGCAGTCTGATCAGTGTGGGTAATTAAAACGCAAACAACGTATAAAACGAGAGTAGATCTAAATGAAGGCCCGCTGCGATATGAAACCTTAATTTTAATCAGATTTGGTGGGTTCCTGTATAAATAGCCGTAGTGTACTTACGGTGTGAGCGTGTTTGGTGTAGAGAAGTTGGGCGGGCGCGGCCGCGCGGCAGGCAAGTATCTACGGCGAGTCGTCGCGCCAATGCAAATTAGTGGAATCACAATTAGCGCTCGATTGTTGTTCGCCCTGCAACTTGCATTTAGCAAATGAAACAACCAGGTAAGAGATTCTGCAAATAAATTATGGAACGGCACACTCTGTTTTCCTTCAGTCGTGCCCTCTACTGCGTTCTCGGCAAAAGCGTACCTATTCAATATTACCTGCAGTATAAACCGCTATGATGGTATATTTTATTTTTATCTAAGTAAAGTCTGCTCTAGTTTTCACTTTAATTTTCATTTCACAATACCTATATTTTCTATTTTCTATTCAATGTATTTGTTTGAAGGGAAGTGACATAGGTATTAATACCCCACAATATGTAGATATGTATTAAAAGCCAGACGCAGTACAATTAATAACGTGCTACAAGACGAATATGTTGAGCTATTTGTACAGCAAACAAAATGTCCACGGAATGTCCCTCGGGTTGACAGATGATGTTAAGGGCAATTAATCTTGACCAAATATGCGGGCGAATTGTGGGTTTCGCCTCCGTATCCTAATGGCGACGGTTCTGCTATGTTCCAACGCCTTGCGTGCTCTCCACTCCCGCTTTTATCCACAGAAAGTAAATCTCGATTTAAATGTACGTGAACCACGTGTATATTTCACCACTAATGCGTCATAGAAATCTTTCCATTTGATTTTGTTAAGCAAATAACACAAAACAAACGAACGGTACTCTAGTTTCGATAGCATAACATTTTCCGTGTCGGTATTTTCGAATGGAGTTTGATTTATATCCGATAAATATTTCAGTTTTACAGTAGGTATGACATGATGTTTTCAAATAATAGCCATGTCGTTCCGTTCGGGCCACAAAGATGAAAGTAATACCCCGATGTCCACTTTGAGAAAATATTTAATGGTATCCGAAAAACCCCTGTCATTTTCAGCGTATCGTCTGATTCACACAGTTCAATATTTAGAAGTTTGATCTCCATGTTATACGAGTTTCATGGTAGCATTATTATGCGGGTTTTCCGAACGGGCTCTGTGACGACGAGGTGTGGTGAACGAGCAAAGTTATAATAAGTTCGTCCCTTCATCTCTGGAGCGAGGCCATTGTCTTTTGATCCGATATAAAGGCGCTAACACTACATACGTTTATTTTTTGTCGAGAAAATAAGTTACGCTGCTTCTTTTGTTATTCACGTTATTATGTGTGAAAAGAATTTACCTCCTTTGATAAAATGATCTTTATTCAGGAGGTTTTATTAAAGCTAAGCTTCTAATCTGGCGTTTTATTGATTGTTTGTTTTTTATTATAGAGCCTACATTTCTTTTCACAAATAATCTCACAGCGTGTGTATAAAGCGCATATTATGCCAGTCATCTCACACAAAGTCCGGCTAACCCTAATCATTAATAGGTAATTCGGCCGCTATCTTTCGTGAAAGGGCCAAGGGTTAACTAATAATTGTTTTCGCCCGTTACCCGTACTACTGTAACCCGTCCAGATCGTTTACGGTCATTCCCTTAATGAGATTAATGCATCACTATCTTACTTTGTTTCTATCTAGTGATATACACGTACGTGTTTCATTTAGATAACACCACTTTATTTATATTGAGGCTAATATTGTGGACGTTAAATGTGGTGCTTTTACACGCGCTCTCGTAAATCTCAGGTTTCACATACAAATACATTTATTATAAGCACTCCTGTGGATTAGGGTAGCTCTATTTATTTCAGTAGCTGCAAAAAGTTTTGATAACATTTCATAAACCTCGTAACCAGATATTGTTATTAGATGTATGGAACTTTGAAGGCTCTTCAGGAGTTTTATTACATGTTACGTACTGTTATTGAAACTGGGATATTACAATTATTTTGAAAGACTTAACCTGTAAGGCTGTAATCCAACTTGATGTTACTTTTGTACTTATCGTTACTCGAAGTTTATCGTCGGAGCCATTGCTACGCTCTAGATGGACGTTCCCTTTAATTAACTACCCTACTTTTTCTTCGCCTTCTACTCATTTCACTGCAATCATTCTTGTTTCTAAATAATTTTGTTTTAAAACAGCTTCTCAGTTTCGCATAAAAATAACAATTTACAAGGGTTGGATCTTTAGGAGCTGGAAAAGACGCTAATTTCGATTTAAACTTCTTGGGTCTGGCTTTATCGTGGAATACTTGTGGAATAATTGAATATTCGTTCGATTTTAAGTTACAAAAGTTATTTAGTTAGATTGGCTACTATACAAAAGAACTTTTTTCAGATGAAGTATTGCATTATAGGAACACATGTGCCAAACCTGTCTAGAATTGGTATTTCTTTTTCAATTTACATCAGACCCCACGATTTTATCGGGGGCGAAGAAATAAAGCACGTCCCGACAGTGAGCAGTTTGAATTAACCTTTCGAGTAGCCTTGTAGATTCGTGGCCCGGTTACGAGCGGGTCATCTGCTAGTTAATATTCAAAGGGTCGCACAATCACGGATTCCGTACGCGTCTCTGCTCCACCGACGCTCACTGTGACCGCCCGAGAACCTCCCTTTTACTTACCAAATAGACTACCTACACTGTTTGTCTGGAAAATTACGCAGACAATTTAGTCAAGCCAAACAAAAATTTCGCAAACAGTAAAACGAGCGCGTACATGAAATTTCATTACAGCTAAAGCATATGTTCGGACAATAGGTATCGCAGAATATTCACATAAGCCTGGGACCCTCCATTACGGTTCGTTCGTTTACTGAACACAAAGACTGACGTATAAAAATTCTTTTTCTTATGAACAGACACCAAAGTAAAATATGAAAGTGTTACATTTTTCGTGTAATCAAGGCCGCTGGAGTTCGATAAACTGGCTTGGCCCGTACGTACCATTTCTTTGCGTTATCTATAAATAAACGCGAACGCGTTTTCTAACATCCTTCCCTGGCGTTCCCCAGGGATATCCTACTTTGAGAAGATAAGTGAAACTTCTAAGATAGTGAAGGGCTCTATTGATAAGTTTTCTTTTAACGTATGAGGTGCATGTATGTTGTATAACTGCAATATATGGAATAACATATTCCATACATTGGCGAATCAATTACTATATTGTAGATACTTAATAACATTTTACATGTTCTAATAAACAGATTAAGAAAACGCAGTACTTACTCCACAAACGTCGTTCGTCGATTATTTCATTATTGTATAAATCTGATTTCACGTTCATTACTTAACTTTTTGATCAAATTTAATTCAGAATTTTGAGGATTGTTCGTCCAATTTCACGGATGAATGGATTTGTTTCGGGACTGCAAAGAAATGTTTCAATGTAAGCCTACATTCAAATAATGCGAAGGGGGATTTATAGGAGCGGCCGGTCCAAGCAAAGTATTCACGATTGAATAAACACAGATTCAAAGATAAATCGAAATATTGCTAATTGATAAAGTATTTATTATTGTGTAGCTTTCGTCTGCGTATTTCTAGATTTGGTCCAAGTTGAGAAAATATTTAATTTTGAAGTTAAAATTTCTACTCAATTTCACCTAACAGTAAGGTGCAAGCAACCTAATCTGTACACCGAGATATTAATTAGTAAGTGCCGAAATAATAACCTTGAAAATGATAGGCCTAACCTGCGGCTCCTGTCTTTAGCAGCAATAAAACCTTCGCCGAGTAACTTATTGCTTTAAGGAAAGTTATAATCAAGCACTTGTTCTATTATAATTAAAATTTACGACTAGTCCGTTTGTAATTAATGGCTGTTTCCATAGATAAATGTTAGCTCCGTTTATAGTAAGGCTGTTTTATATTCTTGTCTCGCCATTTTGAGATTTAACAAGTTCTGGGTAGTAGAAACTACTTGCTAAAATGTTTGTGAAGATTGGTTCTGATTTAAATGTAGGATTTATGTAGTAATGTTGTTATTCATTATGATAGTATTGGTCTCATTGCTTTTTGCTCGGTCAGCAAAATTTACGTAGTTGTACATAATATACTGTCTATCGTTGTGCATTTGAGAGTGAATATTCAGATGGCACGATTCACGAACACAGACGAGTTTAAATCGCACATTACTTACATTCGGGTTTGATTGTTGCAGATATCACCGATGAGCCGAGGCGTAGCAGACCCTGAGCTGTTGTGGAGACGGATGCCGTGAGCTCTATCCCAAGGAGCGCACGACGTCGGCGTGATGAGCACAACCCGCCATAATGCGTCGGCGGCCATTTTAAACCGGGAACGGACGCGTTTGTCGGCTCGAGATGGCCGTCAATCGCGGCGTACGCGCATCCAGCCTCCCTGCGCACGCGCAATCCCATACTCCACCGCGGCACTATGAAATGTGGAAACACGGCAAGTGGCGACAGAAAACGTCACCACCAAGGACAAACGCAGCCGTTAGGGTTCCCAGATAGAAACATTGTATAGTGAAATCCTTAGAGGCCTAAGTGTTACTTTTGTGTGTAAATATAGTGGTGTATAGATGTTAAGGATGGCGGGCGAAGGTCGAGGTGCGCGCGCGCCGCTGCTGGAGTGCGGCGGGTCTGAGTTCGCTCATCCGCACAAAACATCAGCGCCGAGGTGCTGCTTTTGGCTTGCCAGCCACGTCAATGTGAGGAAGTGTGTCGCCGGCGTCATGCTGCTATCCGTCCTCACCATATTCTTCTATACATATTACGTCACAGTACCTCTCACTAGGTAAGTCAATAACCTGCGTTCACGTTTCACATTCATCTTTACTGAAGCGCATCAAACTATAGTTTCATTAATGAACAACGTAAACATGAAAGCAAAAGTGGATTGTCTGTATTGTGTACGTATTATGAATCACTTCAAGCACGCTACGATACAAACGACGATTCTCGTCAATAGCATTGCATTAGAGTTTTCAGCGATACGTGTTAGTTAATCGTTTTACACAGTTTATCCAATCGAATGGTGAACTTTTCTCATTATGACATAATATTCATTAAAATTTAAGCGAATCGCGCCTGAATTTAATTAATTAATCTAGTTGAAAATATGCGTCACTCGCATAAAATCCAATTTGCTTCGTATCGGGAGCAAACACGTAGCTGATACGAATTAATAATATGTGTAATATAATTATCGCATTCGGACAGCTCTTCGTTATGTCACATTGTTATTTATTGGGATTAGTTGGGACTATGTGGTGTTGTGTTGTCTTTTTATTGTTTAGATAGTATTTCAGTATGGTATTAAAATGAAATCATTTTTCCGTTGCCACGCACATAAAATTGCCACCTACATACTTACTTGTATTTTTAAAAGGGTAACTTCTATAAAACCCTTTGACATACAAGAGACGTTTCCGTTTTATATCTCTCAAGATTTTACGGAAACGTATTTGCATAAACTCATCCTTTCTTATCTCATGTTGTGGAAGTACACGTACCGTACAGAAAACTCGCATTTTCCGGCTCTTTTGCCGGTCGCACGAGAACAAATTCAAGTGACACAAACATGCAACTAGAAACACCGAACTCGTTCACTTCACAATGGTTATCTTTTATTTCAATACCAGAGGATTCATTATGCATAAAATTGGCATTTAATACGTAAAGGAAATTGGTTTGCGGAAGTATTAAAGACGTTTAACTTTGTGCCGAGCGTCCTTGTCGCCCTTTGTTTGGCAGCTTTTCGCAGCTGAATTAGGACGAGGAGACGAATATTTCAGAGTAATTTATAACGTGATTTTATGTAATTAGGGCAGATGGTGTGTAGCTAGGACCCATAATATTTTATTTTATCGGCTTAAAATTACATCGCCGAGATGAGCGGCAGGGGCGGCAAGTTACGCCGACTCTGTGGGATTTATAGCTAAACTTGTGTTCTGGCTAATTAATGGAAGCTGCTGAGCTAACGCGCCGCCAACCCGCTGATATAAAGGCATATTATTTTATAAACGTTTATTTACTATTAAACTGTTATTGAGTTTAACGTCATAGTTTTCGCCTGCCTGATTTGCATGCAAATCTGACCACATTGTTGCTAATTAGGGCTAATGACGTAGTTTATTGCAAGTAAATACATCATTTTAGAGGGAAACAAAGGACAGGATCTGCACTCAATAGTATTTTTTTGTATTTATTCTTAGCGCTGTTAAAGTTTCCTCTGGGTTGATTCAGGCGTGGCTTTCATTAAAGCAAAGAGGCCACGAGACTCAGCCGCGGCTCACAGGACCAACGGATAAAATATTTCCACAAATTCCTGCCTTTATTTATCTTACGCTATTGAGATAAACCTTAATGGCGCTTTGATGTGGCTCTTACTTGGAACGCAGCTTTAAGTTTGGCAGTCTTTGATTGATTTTCTTGCGAAATTTGTTTCGGAAGTGACTTAGTAGGCAAATGGTGTAACTTGGATTTTAATTGCCGGCTCATTTGTTCAGGTGCGGGAGAAATTTATTATTTTATTTTTAATGGAACATTTTTTTTCATAAAATTTATAAGGTTTTCACAAAAACCATTACCCATTATGCTTGAGTATCGCTATTGTATGGAGGGATTCCTTTTTTTGTCAAGAACAGGAAAATACACTGCCAGGAGACGAAATAGGGAATCATCATAAAATAAATAACAACTACAAGGAAAGTCCATTTACCTTTGTTTAGATAGCCGCGATATGGTTACACAATACACAACGACTAGAGCACATTATACACAGCTTTTATAGTTTACGCGGCTTAGATAATAATGGGCACTTCTTGCCTGTTATCGCGAAAACAGTAGATAGCAAGATTTTGATTGCGTTTTATGATGTTAGGTATGTCACAGCTGGATGAAAATCTGATAATTTCCAATAAGTATATATCTACTTCTTAATCATTCCGGTTTGTTAACCGTTTATTTTTGTATAACACAAATTTGCTTGAAAGCGCGGGTGCCACATAAAAAAGGCAGCCTACAAGAGTATGACCATTTTTGAACTTGGATTAATTGTTCAAGAGATTAATTACCCTCTACAAACACAATCATTTTCACCTTTTTTAAGTGTTAGTTTATATAACAAAGATTAAAATCTAAGGTTGTTTCCAGTCTGGTGTGGCGCGATCGCGTACCACGACCGCTGTCACAATGTTCGTTGCTCGCGTCGCAGCAACAAGCGGCGCGCGACCACCGATCAGACGCGCGTCTGCGTATCGACGCCAAGGTACTGGTGATTGTCGAGTCGGCCTACTCGCGACTAGGACGCGACATCGCCGAGCTGCTTGTCGCCAACCGTATACGGTAAGTGGATCTTACATATATAATTTTTCTTTTACGGCGTGTTTTGTGATACGAATATTTTACAACGTTCTTATCACTTCGTTACTCGCTAGGCGTCTCGCTCGGCTCTCGGTGCTCAGCAAGCTGACCTAAGATCAACACCTCAATTTCTTTGTCAAACAAAAATAATATTGAAATCATACATACTAGTATTCCGTGCCCATACCACAGAATATATAATAGTACTACGCCCATACCCCGGTTTCCCTAGGCAGCTACCAAACGAACAAATTCAGCATTTAAGCGCTCGAATCTCAACTTAACATTAAACTTTTTGACCGCTACATAACGTGTAGCTTTCGCTTCGGAATGGAACTAGTTTCACGAAATATTTCACAGTTTATTTAACTTTCGGAATTTTTCAGCATTTAGAGTATTTTCAGCGTTCATGGTCGTAGGTGGACTAGGCATTAAGCTCTTAACTGCTATACATTTTTAAAGGAACTCCTCTGGCTTTCGTTATTGTTGTAAATTCCTGTTGTAGTTTGGTTCTGTAAAAATAGCTAAACGTAGACCATAAATAAGCTTCAAACTTCAACAATTATACAAACCTACTCGTGTCAGTAAGTAGTCAAATTAACCCATCGTATTACCATATAGAAATTCACATGACTTTTTAAGAACCAATTTCTTAAAGTTATCATGTAAATATTTACTGAGTCGGTTCGCTTGATAGCTGTTATGGGGCTTTGCCTCCCTTTGTTTGTTTTTCCTTGTAGAGAGCGTGGGGCCACAGAGTAGATAGGAACAGAAGGTCAGCTCTAAGTAACGTGAGAAAACGCACAAACACATTGGTACACGTCTATTTAAGTCGCGGCACTCGTTTGAAATTGATTGTTTCATACGGAGAGACGGTTATACGATGTGGAGACATCGATACGACAATAAATGAAAACACTGGCAATACTGGTTCAAAAGAATACTTTGAAACTACATATTATAAATACTGTCACCGAAATTAAAAATAAACTTTCCAATTGGATAAAACGTCAAAAAAACTCAAACTAGTCAAAGATAGTGACTACTATTCTGACCAAATATTCCAAGCAGTCTGTTGCAGTTAGTGACATCAAATCTGTTATAAAAGACAACATATTCGTATGAACTAGTATTGTCAGTGTTTTGATTTAATGTCGTATCGTCGGCTGCACCTTGTATACTAAACGAACGATCGAAAGCGCTTTCGTTCGCCTAAGTCCGCTTTGTCTTTAACTAGCAGATGTCGTGCGAGCGTACGGTGTCGTCCATCGGCGATATCCACTCGTTAGCGTTTGTTCGCTCGTACCCTTGGTCTATTCCCGGTATTAGTGTTTATTCTTTTTCGCCTGTTGTATGGAGCCAGCCTTCTGTACTCATCTATTTCGTTGCAAGGCGATCGGTTGTGCCCGCTGACAGCTAATATGCGCGCAGGTGATGTACTGCATCGGGCAGCGTATTGGGGAAATAACCTTTGTTTTGTGCAAGCTGAGAACTAGCACTAACAGCGGTTTTCAGCTGGAAAATTTGATATTTTCCTCTATTTTATTTTCCTAGATTTCAACGGACTGAAATAATTGTTATGTTTCTCGTTTTTCACATGTAGGAATAAAGTTAACAATACCTACATACATTAAAGCTATCGATAAGAATGTCAGCCTTGTTAGTCTAGTGGTAGCAAGTGCTACTACTAATTGAGGTCTTGGGTTCGATTGCCGAGTAGGGCAAATGCTTATTTATTTAAATGGAATTTGAGTAGCAGCCCGGAGTATATTCAAATTCATTTATTAATTTTGTGAACACAGGGTGCAATGATGTTTTATAAAAATCTTTGATCCATCTTATGTTCCGCCGAAAGGCATACAAAATATCAATATTAAATTAATTTTATTAAAGTACAAAATCTCATAAAATACAATGTCGGAAAATAAAAATGGTCAAAAATAAAATGAAATAATCCAAAAAAATCGCACGAAAAAGAAAATACAATACGTATCAACTCTCTTAATATTACAATGTCACCAAAATTAAAATTGACAAAATTGAATTAAATTGTACTTAATTTATCTTGTCAAAATTTGTCATTAAACTATTCATCGACATAGTAACATTCCCTTGCCATTCTCTATGCATTACTATGCCTTGTCATTCAATAATTTAAAATGCTGACGTAATTTGGGTGTATTCTAGGTACCTACACCTCTGTTTATACCTATAACCATTGAAAATGCAGGCGTGATATTACTATCGATAAGATCGCCTAAAATTTTCTTAAACAATGTATTCATACCCGTCGCTTTAAATGAAAAGATTCAGTATGAGACCAGATGTGAATTTTCCAGCGGAAGCTGTAACGCTATTTTCGTCACGTTTAGCTAGGCCCGAAGACAGTTATAATATCATCGGACGCTAATTAAATTCATTGCAATGGTAAATTACAAAAATAACTTAATATGAAGTTTTACGCTCTAGAGGAAGATTAATAGAGAAAACCGAGAGACATGGAATCTATGACTCAAGAATCAAAACTACTTGCTTCGTTACTGGTTACTGTCAGGTGTACGTATATCCTACTGCTGGGCATACACCTCCCTGATGACTTTCAGCTGTTTCGGTATAGGGACACCCAGCTAAAACAGCTGCATCGACCGACCGACCGATATTCCCGGGGTGAAAGCCCTAGTACCTACTAAGTTTGTACGACGAAGTACTAAGCTATGCTACTTTCGTGGTACTTGCTTTGAAATATTTAGCAAAATTGTTCATTGCAAAATCTTAAAAGATAGCTAAAGTCTGAACTTTGGCAGCGGGTATTTCCTACGAAGTACCTAATATATCTACGGTTATCATAATGATGACACTGTACACGATTTTCCTCGAAGTTATTATTTATTCTTATCACGTTTCTTAATAATCATGTAGTCATTGTGTTAATGAATGGCGGCTACAAGTATGTTAATAATAAGTTATCGCGGCGATATGAAATTAACTTATTAACCCCTCGATGTAGACGTAAATACTGCAATGAACGGATTATTTATCAGTTACTGTGAAGTTTCCGATAGTTTTTTTATGAATGTTGATTACTAATTTACTATAGCATGAATTTAAAAAAAAAAACATTAATAACCTGAATTGTGATGTTTTTCTCTTGCATCATTTGCCCATCTTTTACAATAATAATATTAGTAACCGAGGGCCAATCACTTCATCGCTCGTATCGTTCATTGATTTTGGCTGAGATGATGTTGCAACTTGAATTTGAACGTTTTTTAAGTAAGAGAATTTGCCTTTTTATCAAAAGTCAATGTTTGTAGGTTTGTTAAATAAGAAGTAATTTTATTAGTCTAATCATTAGGCAACATGACGATTGTAAGAAGCTATAAGTATCTACCGTCGACGTATTCATTTTAGAAATAATACTATAGCAAGAACGCGCTCATTCGATACAAGCTCCACGGAAACTGCTGAATATCTTACTTGAGCTAAAGTACCCTATACAGTTTCCAGTGTCCATTCATCATTGACTAAATTAATTCATAAATCGTGCAGTATTAAACTGTCTCCGGTTATTTTCCGGCCTGTATCTCGTGTCTCACGGTCGACCGCCTTGCGTTATATGAGAGTTTTTGCTCCCGTCGGGTAAAAATCGGTTTCCTCTCGAGCGCTGGGCTTCACTGAACTCCACGCTTACTTATGAAATGTTTGACGGGTCAGGAATTAGTTTTCCTTCCTTAATATTTTTTATCGAAAGCTTTTCCTTAGGCCTCGGGTTTTTTATCGCTTCTGTTCGTTTACGGACTGCAGATGAAGTCTGTTTTTTTATCAATGATAGATTAAATGCTCTATTTGTAACAATATAAGTTCTTGACGTAGGTACTCGTTTTCTAGAATTACTCTTCGCTCTATTTAAGGGCATACTGTTTTAATATTGACAGTTAAATATACTTAAGGGCTTAGGAATACGCTGCCCACGCTTGTTCGTAGAAACGTTGTACCTAAGTATCTAATCGGTCAGCATTAGTGGTTTAAAGTTATGACGTATGTCCATATGCGTCACCAGCCTTCGGACATATTGGAACAGCTGGTTTTGTAGGCGTTGTTTATAGAAAACAAAACGTATTCACCGAAAATAGAGCTATCAATCAAAGTAATATTAGTCCAAATAACAGAAAGTGATACGTGTTATGTTAATTGCTCTATGTGTGCCCTGTTATGTGTTTAGCTGTCTTGCTAGGCAACGATAATTGACTTCAGCAATGATTGCTTCTACTAATTCCTTCGCAACACACAAAGCGTGTCGCATAAAATATAAAATACACGATCATTTTTCCAGAACAAAACTACTTCATTGTTACAAAGCTCTTTTCATAAATTCATAATATTCCAACTGTACAGCTTCACCTAACTACATAAGTATTTTAGCCTTAAAAGTTATGAGTACCTAACTTGCGATAAGTCCTTTGGGGCAGATTCGTCTGGACCCTGTAGGCTGTAGCTTAGTAACACGACTTCGAAGATACAAGTTTATGTCTGTTACGTCATTACAATAAAACTCTTATCGTTTTCATTCAGACTAAAACAGAAACAATACGATAAGTATTTGGTTGTAGTTAATTTTTGTTTTTTGCAACTCATTTCTCTTGATAACGTACTCATATTTTGTTTCACCAAAACCTCGCCCAATTGAGTTTAATTTGCTAATTACAGTCCCATAAAGGGTGTGGAACTGTGGAGCCAGACAACTGTTTAACGAAGGATCACCTTTTATTACATGTACAGACATATAAAACAAAAGGCTCTTTTTCGTTCTGAGAGCTTGTCATAAAACTGTACCCAAAATAAAAACAAAATGAGTAACACAGAAAAACTATGACGTATCCTTCTAACAGGGACATACACGTTCGCAATATTACATACAAGGCTTATATATGTACGAGTTATGTACACACAACATCAAGCACGCGGCTATTTCCAAATCCGGTTAAACTCTACTGATGTCATAGAATGATTTAGTATCAAAATACACAGTATGGATTTAATTCTGAATGCAAACAAAAGTTACATTGTTGAAATTCCTCTTTATTATGAATTCCATTGACCTAAATACTGTTGCTTAAACAAAATTACCTCGACCAGGTAATGTAGTGCGGTCTAATTAGCTGATAATTCGGAAACAAACGGCATTGGTAGGTAAAGCGAGGTAGTAATGTAAACTTAATTAAATATAAAGCAAGGTGTAAGGTGACAGCTGAGTCGCGAGGCGTGCTTGCGAGGCGCGAGGCGCGAGGCTACGAACGCGACGTCTACGGCGAGTCGTTGCGGCGACAGTTAGTTAGTTAGTAGTGCCATTAGAGGCAAGCCCGCGGCATCCCGCCCCTATCTCGCCGCCTCGTTCCCCATTAATGCTCGTTTGTGTCAAAACGACTTAATATAAAGTAATTAAGTCGTTTTGACACTGTTTCCTTTAATCCTGCCCGAAACCTTCCTCGTAAATACAAGTAAACTGCCTTGCGTATACAAACGTATAAAGGTACGACGATTCCTTCCATCGAGTCTCGCTTTAAAACTTAGAGACAACGGCTACAGTAAATTGAGTGTGAAAGAAAGATTAGCCGTTTTATTCTTGCCTTTACAACAACCGGAATAGTTCTGCTTTAATAAAATGTGGCGATTTAACATTGCTCACTTCTGTCGTAGGTAGGTACTTCAGAACAGTTTATTTTCAGTAGGTAACGTTATTTGATAACCTTACATGTGTTCTAGTTAGTTTTCTAGTTTGATTGCTAACGTTCACTTGACCCTCATGTGATGTAAGCTTTGGCGCCGTTTATTACTCTGGGCCCTCGTAAACTCCGCTTTATAGTGCACAAGGGGGTAAACCGCTTTTTTAATAGAGCGTTAATGGTTACTATACTCCAGTGTCAGGGGCAGGGGCCAACCCTCAGACAGGCCCTTCAACGACTTTCAATGCACTTTAACTTACATAACGGTCCCTTTAGAATTACGAGCTCCTCATTCTCTTTCTTTTGTCTTCAAATAACATTATCTTTTATTAGGAAAAATAAAATTGCTGACAATAAAACTTCGTGGAAATGAGTGAATTTTATATTGACCAATTTAAAGTCGCGTAATAAAAGTTTCTTCTAACGACTTTATGTTGCAAGCCCCATTCCTACTGGCTAGGTAATGTATGCCCTTAATTGAGTTCGTGTCTCACAAGGCTTTTCTTTTTCAAGTACCATTGGGCATGAAACGACCAACAGTTCGTTTAGGAAGTCGCAAGTTACCATTAGTACAGTGAAGTCTTGGGACGCTGCTGGCGACTCGTCCTAAATTGAGACGAACTGTGGTGACTGCTAATTGCTACAATATCTTCATTCATTCACGTTAATACTTAGTACCCCAATACGATGCATTTTCCATAAGTCACAGGCTCACAGTACAGCTCTTTATCATTAAACATTCCTGCACTAGTGATCCACTAAGCTGAACAAGGCCTACATTATAAGTCACACACCACGCATCGCACACGTAACTCAAATGTAATTAACTATGCCAGGTAGTATGGCTGTCACTCCCCGACACCCTTGAAAGTTTGTAAATACGCCGGGTTAATTGCGTAAAGCTAAGCTTTCAGCTTACATTGTAAGTATACGGTTACCGGGCGACGGGCGCCGTAATTGAGAATAATATAAAGATTCGCTTAATTTTTTCCGTTTTCTGGCTAACCGCAGCGCAGTTATACCGGCCTCTTTACGATAACTGTCGTTATCCTAAGGGGCGGCAGGTCACCGAGGTCGCACGCCGTGACATTGCTCCCCTTTATTGAACTCACTCGCGCTCCCTTATCACAAATTAGCCCTCCTCGCATTCGGTTCACGGACAAAGTAGGCCGTTTCGCGCGCTCTAATTTAAACTGAGCGCCCTCTCGTTTTAATGTCAGGACACTAATTAAGGTAATTAGAAACATGTTAGCGCAAGCTAAATAGTGACGCAGTGCTCACGTCCTGGGCTGTCGTTTCGCCGCCGGCGCCGACGTAGATTCATGACCGCCGAACTTTACATAAGCGTCCACATTTTAAAATGCGCATGAAAATGGCAAACTTTTGTATCGGACCATTTGCTCGGCGAAAGTACGAGTAGCTGCGCAAAGTTGCCAACGAGTGCACCGTACATTAGACGGAAAGACGGACCGGCTCGAGTGGGTAAATGCTATTTGCAAGTTGCCATTCGCCCCAGACTCGGTCTGGAGTGCTCTCAAGCTGCCAAATTGAAACGAGCCTTAACTGGAGCAAAATGAACGGCCTGGTCCCGATACCTGTATGTTACTCGCTTCTCTTTCCGCCAGTCGCTCGGTGCATTTTTTTTATGTTTCCTGACCTGTATTGAACTCAAAGACTTGTCAGATTTCCCAATATCGGTAAAATGGGTATTTTTGATTGAAAATTGGAAAGTATCCTAAAAGCGAATGTTTGGACAGTTCAATTTTCAATATTGCCAATCAACTTCAGCGGCTTGTTCAATGTTTGACAAGGGGACTTGACTTAAACTGTACAATTTTATGTCACGGGGTGAAACCACCATTGATTTAATTGAGAGATCCTACTTTGAAATTATAGCTTTGAATTTTCTTTGTTGCAAAGAAAAAGGAGTATTAAACAGTAGCATTGGGTCCTTCATCAACATACCTTACTGCCTAAGTAAAATACTTATCGTACAAGCGCTGTTGTTTATAACTAAAACTATAATAACCAGTCCGCAGTAGGAAATGCTGGCTACACGGATCCATAAAGTTGGTCGCATTACGAGCTAGATCGGCAGACGGTAGATATATAAGTTGTAGTAGGTAATTGAAATAACTCAGAATCTGATTTGAAATAATAAATATTCGTAACAGATTTCTTTTTTATTATTTTGTCACATTCGAAACTGTTTTGGAAATTACTTATTACCCTAGTAAATAAAGTAATGCTATCGATTTTTTTTCTATTCCCAATAAACTTATTTTAGGTATTGTATTATTTCAATTGGTTACAAGGTTACCCAAAGGCAAAGGTACAAAGCGCATGCAGCCACTTCACTTCACGTTCACCGTATTGAAACAATAGATTCTCATCTGCAGCGCTTTGCTGCACTATTTTAAAAAAATTTAATCGGTCAAGTCGTTCTCGAGTTTTGCGCTTCGCAACACATTTGGAGATTTATTTTTATTTCTATAGAAACTTACTACTCTGTGTCCTAATGCACTAAGGACAATTTTCATCCCTGAAGTAACTTGGCACATGGATTTACAATGACCTGGACTTATGGTAATCGAGGTATATACGTTCTTTATGGTGTCGGACGTAACAGAATATCACCATCCCATCACTTCCCGTGGGTGTCGTAAGACTAAGAGACTCACCAGAGTTCGGGCAGCAACATTCTCTGAGCATTGCAACAGCTACACTGCGATCGCCAACCTGCCTGCCAAGCGTAGTGATAGTGGTAACCCCCCATATCCAGCAGTGGACGTCTATCGGCTGATATGACGTTTAGGTGTGAAAACGTTACAAGCCCACAGAGTTACTTTCTCGTTTATAGTATTATCTAGTAAGGATTGTAATCCCACTATTCTTCGCCATCATAACAATAACTTTTAATTAAACGCTATTACGACTCTTATCTTACTGCGGAGCGTCGGTAATTGTATTATAGACAATTTATATAAATTACTCACTGAAAAGAATGCTGATAGCTAAATAATGGCTAAATAATTACAGTGGAACACTGGAATATTTTTCACATTAAAGTAAATAACATGACCGCTGCATTCCACGTATATAAAATACTGTTTCCAAGTACCTACTGTAAATTTAAATAATTGTGAAATCAATAGATTTCAGTTACATTGCTGATTCTGTTATCAACAAAGATTGGCATAGACTGGCCTAATTTATTTTTTTACGATAAAACTAATTAACAAGTACACATTTTTTTTTTAATAATTGCTAACAAGTTCATCGTATTGTACTGATATCTCGAAAGCAATACAAAGTCGGCAGAACATTCTACTGGTGTTATCACACGCATGATCCATAAAATATGTTGTTATTCTCTTTGCAATTAAAAACAATGTAAGTAATTGTAACCACCCACGATTCACACTGACCTGTGATTACTGAAAGGTACAGTCAACATAAGAGGAACCTGATTGGTGAAAATTGCTCATTCAGCGCTTTTAAATCGACAAAGACAACGACTTACCTATTGACTCCTGGCATTTAGTGATCGCGTAGATCGTCTGAATCATTGGAATTTACTTTTGATACTTACTTTTTTAGCTGAACTGGTCACAAACTAAAACATCATGGCAGCTTTTCATTCATAAGCGATCTTTCAGGGGGTGAAAGATACTCATGAATATGTACAACTACTAATACTGGTATCAGCTTCCCTAAATGTTGACGCGTTATGGCCTTTATTTTATTAGAAAGAATAAATGCCGTGTTTTGTATTATCTGTAAGTTTCCAAATAAAATAAAATATTTTTATCCTATAGTTAAAAATTATAATTTTTATAAATACTTGCACTCCCTGAAAGATCGCCAGTGAAAGGCACCCCAAAGGTAAATTGAAAATGTGTAATTGATATTATGTAGACTATGTAGAGTTATGTAGGAACTTGTATAAAAAGTAGGTATTTGTATGTTCATCAGTCATTAACAATGTTTTCTTTTCAGGTACAAGGTGGAAGTCGCGGGCAAGAGTCTGCCCGTACTCACCACTTTGGACAAGGGGCGTTACGGCGTGATCGTATTCGAATCGCTATCGAAATACGCGAACATGGACAAGTGGAATCGAGAACTCCTCGATAAGTACTGCAGGGAGTATTCTGTCGGTGTTGTTGCGTTCGCTACGCCCGGCGAAGAGACTCTTGTCGGCGCGCAGCTGAAAGGATTCCCTCTGTTCATGCATACTAATTTGAGGCTAAAAGTGAGTCCTGTCAGATTATTACATGCTTATTTTGTATTAGTCAGTTCATTATTTTACCGCGTCTTTAAGGTAAAGCCTTGGCTACACGCTCAATGTTATTTGCACCAATTCTTGTTTGTCACCAGCAAACATGTGCGTTAAGATAGCAAAACAGTATACCGCACAAATGGCTTGCACAAAACGCTAGTTTGCACAAAATTCTTCACGTACATGCTTAATTGTGCAAATCAATTGTTTACAAACAAGCGTTTTGTGAGCAAACTTTTTGCACATGCAAGTCGCTATTGTGTGGACACCATGTAGTTTTTGCGCCAATTATTGTATAAACTGTTTGTGCATCCAAAATTGAGCGTGTAGCCAAACCCTAACAACAATGTTTGTCTTGATCCTTATCTCACAAAGTATTTATTTACAAAAAAAGAGTAGCATATGTTATATCAGTGTTGTTATTTCAAGAATGACTAGGTATGTCCATACTTAATACTAATTCTTTACCAATGGTTGCTATTTATTTTCTACAAAAATTTTATTGTATAAAATAAATATCCAAATATTTTCGTATAAAAATAGCTACCATAACCCCGGAAAGCAAAAGTTTGGACATTTTCTTGTGACATACTTTACGCAAAATTTTGTTACTAAAAGAAAAAAAACATCACATTGTGATTGTTCAAATATGACAGAACAATACATCGTTTGGGTATAAATACACGACCTTTAGTTATGAGGATTATTTTCCGACGTATTTACCTCAATAACATGCAAAGGGTTAAATATGCTATTTATATTGCTTACCAACAAATATTTATAACTTTACTTAGCCATTTTTACCTGAAGATCTTACCTTGAGTAATTTAAGGTAGATACACAGGTCTTATACAAATTGCGTTTCTTGGAACCCGTCTTATAAACTGCTTTAGAACAATACCGCCAAGCAAATAAGGTGTACCGCGTAACTAGTATAATGAATAGAACCAAGACAAGGCTTTAGGAAAACTATTTGAAGGTACGATTAAGGTTGCTTGCTGAAGAGAACCTTCAGCATGCATGCTGGTGGTAAAATAGTAATGGTTCGTTTTGAACAATCATGCGGATTTAGAATAAATAAAAAAAATGGACAGATAGTCGCTGACTGAGAGGCATGCTTGGAAAATGTACATAAAATTGTGTTTTTTTATGTGAAAATTTCTTTAGCGACGTTGTGCACTTTTTGGGATGGGTAAAAAATGTTAAACTCGCGTCAAGACACGTGACCTGATCGAAAATTCGTAAGACGGAGGGAAATTTCTGAAGTGTTAAATTTTTAATGTAATATAAATTGTCATGTTTGTGTACGATAGCGCAATAAATGAATATTGTATTTTACCACATAAATGATAGTACTTTCATACTAATAATTAAAGCAATTCGGGCGAAATTATTCCCTAACCATTCCAAAATATCAAAAATGCACAACGTTAATGTTCAAGTTTTCACTTCCGGAGTGCAACCCGTTGTTTTTTTTTCCTAAATTATCTCATTAATGATATCAGAGTTTAATTTCCGCAGTGATATTCCGTACCTAGAGTAAATACTGCAATGCTGCAAACACACAAAACCAGAGTTAAATGTAGCATAATTCAGATCTGAGAAAAAAACTAGAGCATTCAATTTATTCAACCTAGACTTAGCAATGAGGCTTAGAAAGGAATGAGACAAAGACGTATTACTTAAAATGTTTTCTTGTCAACCTCCGTTCTCCTAGGTTAATGGTAATAGATTTTCTGTGTGCCCCTAAAAGTAAGGCCTCTAAGGCTGCAATGCAATGCAATTCCTTTGGTTAGTATTTCTCCGCTCCTCTCCTCTCCGCTCCAGTGGACAGTCAGACTATTGTTAAGCCTCCGCTGTCCGTCCGTACCTACGTCTGTCTGTCAGCGGCCTTGAAATTTTCACACAGTATGTAAATGTATTCCTATGACCGCTGTAACAACAACCATAAAAATTAAACATTAACTGCTCTCCCCCATACAAGGTGCTGTGGCCTGCAATGGCTACATATTGGATACATGAGCTACTAGAGAACTACTTTGAATTAATGAATCTCGTTTGAATAAGTAAATTCTCGCCTAGATTCACGAGCCAATCCCACCGAATAACGATTGCCCGCAGTCTCAGTCAACTTGTAAAAGACTAGATCTCTATTCAGAAAATCTAAACTAACATTAAACAGAGATGAGTTGAAAGTACTGATTTGATTACGATGAAATTATTTCACTGTTAAAAAGCTTTTTTTTAAGAATGAGAATTCATCAAATGACTTCTTCCGTTCTGGGCGGAGCGGATGGGAGTGCCAGACTCTTACTTACTAAAACCCACCCGTGTTTGCCCTTTGCGTTCCAGGGCCGCGGTAACTCTTAGAAAGCTACGCTATCGTTTAGTCACATCGCTTTCTTTCATCGCGAAAAAATGCACAGTTGCTGTGGTTTACACCACAGGGGAAAGCCGTGGCAAAATTTAAAATGAATCAAATGGTTTACTAAAAGTAATCTCTGAAAGTACTGATCAGATTACTACTAAGATTTTACATTACTAGAAAGATGACATGGCTTTCTACAATCGCGGAAAAATCTACGATTCCTGCGGTAAATACCATGAGAAAAAGCTATTTAATAACATTGCGCATCAATATATTTTACCAGCTTATGCCAGCGCTACCTCCGCGTAAATGGTGGAAACTACCCAAGGGAACATACTCCCAGCATTAAAAGTAGCCTATGTGCTATTCCAGCCTAAGTAATCTCTGTGCCAAATTTACTCAGATTCGTTCAGTCGTTTCGTCGTTATTGAGTAACAAACGTGCATCCATCCAATCTTTTGCATTACAATAGTATTAAGAGGATGCTATGAAGATACCTGGCTATTTTCGATTCATGTAATCAATAACATTGTATTTCCTAGGACGCAACACTGAATCCCGCATCACCGGTCCTCCGACTAGCAAGGGCCGGCGAGACGGCCTGGGGGCCACTTCCAGGAGATCATTGGGCGGTGTTCCGGGCCAACAGTTCGACTTACGAGCCCGTCGCCTGGGCGCTCCGGCAAAACGAGTACGGATCTACTGGTGAGCAAGGTTTCTATTTTACAGCTTATCTTATATCAGCAGCATCTACCTGCTCTTGTTCCAAGTTGCTTCCGGTCGGCGCAATACGTTTTCCTCTTTACACATAAACTTCCTTTTCTTTCATATTATTCGTCACACAATCCGTCCATTTTGTAAACTACCGCGAAAGTTCTCGGTCGATCAATTATCGCCCTAATGCCATTAGCTATGAATTTTAAAAGTTAACAAATTTTGACAAGTATTAGTTTGAGCACATCGGTGGTGTATTCAATGCAGTAATTACATGTATTCTATAAATCGGTCTAAGCTTTTTTCAACAGTCTAACCGGATGCAGCAGAATACCAGTATTTTACATGGAGCCCTTGGCAAGCCTGGTGTCAGATTTATATATTATGGCTAGAATTCTCAATTAGGTCCTGACTTGACAAAACTTCAGCAATTTAAAAGTCAAGTGGCTGTTATCTCAAATAACAAATAATCAATTCATAACTGCAACTAACGTGAGAACTGGCAATAAATTCACTAATCAGAGGCTTGATCAGGCATTAAGAACTAAGGGCTTTGTGGAATGTCTTAGCATTGCTTGCGTCATGACTTGACGAATCGTTGCTGACATACATTTTATCTGATTTAGTCGGCAGTTGAAGTTAAACAGCCTCGATAAATATATGTACATTTCCAATCCTGTACTTACCTATGCATAGCATTCGAATTATTTCATATTCTGTAATCGCTATTAACCATGCCATAATTGGTCGACTAATAAACAAACAGCTTACGGCAATCAAATTAAGTCAGACTTATAAATATTTTATTGAATATTTACCATACTAATTTCACCACCACATTTTCCTATTTAATTATATTCATCAATCAATGAATTCATTCTAGCTTGATCACTCAAGCAGACTAAAAAAATCGACTCCCCCATACAGTTCTGTGCGCATAACTCGACAAAATGTACTGAACAGCTGATTTTTTTCGCGATTTCTGTGTTGGTCTCATTGTAAAAGTTGTTCATAATGATGAGTACAATGACCCCTTAAGAGGTATTGCGTGTATTCTGTTACACGTTGTATAATATAATGTGTAAGCATGGGACACTGAAATCGATACCTTTTATCAATTTACCTAATAGGGATGGTGCCTATCTACGGTTAGCAATGACAGTGGCATAAACTTAACTTTACATAATTATACTTTTTTATCTTTATTTATTTAGAGGCTTTTATTTTACAAAGGTACGTCAGCCTCATCATACCCTTATCTAACAAATATATTATTGCGTAAGCGAGGGAGATAGTGATGCAGCAACCATTGCATAAATCAGTTTCGCTTCTCCTGAATTAGGTGTAGATAATATTCTAATGAAAGCCCCAACATCATACATATTAACTTTTAACTCCCGCATCACTATCTCCCTCTCTATCCTGTTCTTTTCACATTCTACCAGCAAATGTTGGACATCTTCGACTTTATTACAGACTTGGCAATTAGGGGAATCGACTTTTTTCATTAGGTATCTAATTTCCTGGATGGAAAATGACCAGAACGCAACCTATGTGCCATAACAACATACGACCTCTTTGTATGACTTTCTGCGACTTACATATACTTAATATCTTATTTGGCAAACTCTTTGTCAACACTTCATCAAGATAGTAAAGCGTCGCTCTTCGTCTTTTATAAAAAGCTATCATCGCATCGAACCAGGGGGGGGGGGCTACTCTCTAAGCCCGAATTCCGTAGTTTCGGGCTTAGTTGCGGGCGTATTCTACTCCGTATCACTTACGACTTACGATTAGTTCCGAACCCGAACTAAGAATGAATGACAACACGATTTGACTGTAACTGTCAAATCGTGTTGTCATTGTCATATGATTTTTTTTCTTTGTATTAGACCGACACCTTATATATGCCACCGGATAATTGCAAACTCCGTAAGATTGTTAGATTTTCTCGAAATATTGTGAATAGATTACTATTTTTAATACAACAAAACCTATCCAAATTCAATAGTCTCCATTTTATCTGTGTCTAAAATTTAGTTTACAATTTCACGCGATTTATAATGACGGTGATTGCAATATCCCGGTGACATATAAAATCAAAAGTTTGTTGTTACCTACTTATGTAAGATCCTTTATTAAAAAATAAGTTAAACCATTTTGTTGCTAACTGCACCACCGAAGGCACATAAAACCAAAAATTTCATACATTTATCGAACTTCACGACCATTAGAGCATTAACTCAGTAATTTACTCATAGCTCCAGCCCAGCTATCATAAAGAACGAACGTATTACGCAACACATTACCCGATATACTCCTATCGTGCTCAAATCTAATGGTAGTTTCAAATAACGTCAATTAATATTAATCACGCTCCGTCATCATGTCCTAATTAATGAAAGGAATGCCATAACACTCACATAGATTCGAGCAATCTATTCTTGATGCGAAGGTATTCCTGTCAAGGTTTCTCTGAAAATTGTTTTTATTATTTTTGTTTGGAAGTTTCCGACTACAATTTCTTGTTGGATTCAAGCAAAGAATGCAAATATACGTGATTACGTATCTTTGCGAACGTCATGCAACACGTGGGTGTTTCACATACTTATGATATATTGATATCTTTATACCTACTCCTATAAATAAATAACTAAATAGAGATGGATAGAATTATTTTTATTGTTCACCATTTTATTGCTAGTTGAATATTTTTAAATATACGTACAGTGATACAATACAAACCTTATATAATTTTATACTATACCTACTTTTGAAGGCTCTCTCATTCGATAACGAGAAATTCTCGTTATAGAATCGAGGCAGATAATCCAGTCAATATAGTTTTGATCTGCTGAAAACTACTTTCAGGCTAAACTAGAGTTCAACGTTAGTACCTAAATAGCATTGAGTAGATTTAACAGAAACACTAATCACTTCATTTGATGCCAAGTAATCCATCTAATACCTTTAAACGAGCAAGTCTTGTAGGTATATATATAATCTGAATCTCGAAAACGGCTCCAACGTTTTTCATGAAATTTGGTATGCAGGGTATTTTGAGGGCGATAACACGATCTAGCTTGGTTTCATTTTTAGAAAAAGTTTACCAAAAAAAAAAATCGTCATCTAGGTACTAAGTATTTATCTCCGTCAAGTTTTACAATGTCACGCATTGAAAAGTAGCTCATACACCTTCAGTTTACATAATTTTTCAATTGAAATCAATTAAATATGTAAAAACATTCATACAAAAGTTTGGGTTATAAGTATAACTTAAGAGAAAAAGAACACGATGGAACGAAACGATAGATGGATTTAGTAAAACATTCGACTATCTTAAAAAGTGGTAATTATTCAGGTAATATAAAAAATAGAGATATTTATGGACGAACACATGCACTGACCCAAAATAATAAGAACAAGAGCAAGAGGTTGATGAAAAGCTTGCATTAATTGCGAGCACGTTCACTCTCAAAACAACGATAAAATTTAAATTACTGTTGAGTACCGATTACGACGAAAATTTTAATTTTATGCTTAAAAGAACGTCCCTGAGGAAGTAAAAGGCAACAATGAATTAATTAAATTAAATTTAAATAATCTGTTTAATTTCAACTTAAGCCTAAAAGCTGAACGCAGCTGTTGTAACAGATTTAAAATTACAGAAGTGGAAAACGACGGCGGGACACCCACTAAAGACCAAGAATATTTTTAATCTGATTCATATGTCACGCGCATTCTCAATAGTCTGAAACAGGAATTAAAGAAGGCCACGTGCCACCACACTTTCTTACATATTAATATATCTTCTTAGACATACGTGTCTGCCTCATGTCCATGACATGTTGCACGTAGGCCTATCTGACTAATGGTATAATAAAAATCCTAATCATAATGTTTCGAAGAACGTAATTGTGCAACTTTTAGACACCATTGTATAATAATGGTGATTCAATTTCCGCACATTGTTTTAGAAAATATTTCCTTTCAAAATGCACGAAGTATAGAACAATATGGGCAGTAGAGCTATTAACTTCCTAAAGTAATAATTTATATCGATGCCTTACGGCCGAAAAGGGATAAGCGACATTTTTTGAGAAATTCAGTTATATATATACTTAGAATCGTCTTTTTTTTCTGCGTCGATTGGTCTAGGTAACGTTTGCCTACGTGAAACTTTTTGTCGGTTACGCGGTAGGAAAAATATAGACTTCTGTCAATTTATTTCGTTGTAAACGACTTCAATTTTTGTAAAATTATTTTTTTGGTGTTTGATCTACGAATTATTTAAGAATAAAGAAGTTACACCTTTTGGACTTTTTGTAATATTTTAATGATTGTACGTTAAACTATTTTGGCTGGAAGTAAAAATTCAGAAATATGTATTTAGTTTGTTATGCCTGTTCGTGTTTAAAACATAATTAGTCGTTTATTCCGTTTTGGCCGCATTTTGCAGACTCTGTTTGGTCTGTAGTCTTTTTTTCCACGTTAAAAATAAATGAAAAAATGGAGGTTACTACATATTTACCCGCACACAAATATGTAATAAAAGTTAGCTTATCCTTTTTTTCCCTCCCGATATTTATACAATTTTTGCGGTTAGATAAAAAGCTAGACTAAAATCTTATCCTTATCCCAATTCATACTCTACGCGTTATGGCGCTTATCGAATTAAAAATAATTTAAATTGGCGGTTGTCGGTATCGTTTTCTGAAAACTACGAGCGCAAGCGGCAGCGGAACAAATTTTAGTCTCCAGGTGACCACGGGGCAAGCACCACGTGCGCACGCGAGCCGTTTCGGCGCGATAAATTTAGTATAACTTATTATAAGGTAAGTTAAATTTCATGCTGAAAAAGGACATAGATTTATTTATTTCTTGTTTACAAATAGATTACATAACTAAAATTTCAAAGATATTGATTAATTGTGACTTATATTTCAGATTAACAACATGACTGCAAGAAAACGGGTCTGTTACTAACTTTATAAAAGGCTTACCTGCTGTGCCATCCCATTATTGTCGCAAGGACACGAAAAATTTGGCAAATCTATACAAAATTCACAAAAACAGTTATACAGAGAGAGGAATTGACATAGTAAGCGAAAGAGTGTTTCGCTCCATATTCAATGAAAAATTCAATATTGGTTTCCATGTCCCTAAAAAAGACAAATGTTTGAAATGCCTGAAATTTGAAAGAAATACAGATAATCCTGAATTAGAAGAAGAAAAGAAGGAACATAAATTACAAAAAACAGAAAGTTACAACAGATTTAAAGCTCATCAGAATATACATAAAAGTGATCCTTCTACTTTATGTGCTAGTTTCGACCTTCAAAAGGTATTAAATACCCCATATTATGGAGATAGTATGCTCTTATTTTATTCTCGTAAATTAGCTATGTATAATTTTTGTGTGTATGAAAATGGGACTCGCAACGTCTTTTGTTATTATTGGGATGAATGTAATGGAAAAAGAGGAGCCAACGAAATAGCAACAATACTCAATAAGTACATTCAGACGGTTGATGAACGTGGCACAATTAAAAATTTGTTACTGTATACCGATTGCTGCCCGGGTCAGAACCGAAACAGAATTATTATGGCAACGATGCATACAACACTGCAAACATGTGTTAATATCCAGACTATACAGCTTAACTTCCTACTAACTGGCCATACTTACATGCCGGTTGATTCCGTTCATGCCGTGATAGAAAAAAATCTAAAAAATACAATCATTTGTGCACCTTCACAATGGTATACAGTATTCACAACTGCAAGACAAGATCCAGAACCGTACAATGTCGAGCGTTTGCAGTTTTCAGTCTTTAATAAATGGGGTATAGTCAGCGATAAATACTTTAAAGGAAATTTAACAGGAAAAATAAGTAAGATGCGTATTGTAACTTTTCGGAAGAAGAAGGATAATTTGATTTTTGTTAAAAACTCGATGAGTGACGATGCTGAATCTTATAGTATTGAAGTGCAACCAAAAACCAAAATTAGTCCACCAGCATGCTATAAATCTTTAATTCCTTTATCTAAAGCCAAACATGATGACTTACTTAAATTGTGTAGAGATAAGGTAATTCCTAATTTTCTCCATAGTGAATACAACAGCCTGATTAGTTCCAGTAATGTTAAGGATACACTCCCTGAGTCTGATATCGAGGATGACAGCGTAGAATAAGAAGCTCTGCTTGTTTACATTTTTTATGTGTATTTGTAAGTCAAAGACTGATGCAAGCAAATTGTGATAATTACAGTACATTGTCTATCATAAGAATATTTGTTACTTTATTAAAGTTGAACTTTTTTATAGTTTTTAGATTAGGTACCTATATTGCAATTATTTGAATTGTTCTAAGTAAAAATATTGAGACAAGTGATTATGATGTTGAAAGGGCCACTAATTTTAAGAATTTGTTTTCATTATTTTGATAAATTTGATTTTAAACATTGATCTCAATGTGATACAAGTAGCTGTTGCTTTAATTGCAATAGTTCTAAGTCTATTTGATCACGGTGATTTTTTGATACGAGGGTTTATTACAATCAATTGTTATTTAGTATGTTTTTAATTTGATAAGTGCGAGGTGCCATTTTTATGTTAATTAAAGACTGAGCTGATTACCTAATTAAATGGTTTTTTATTGTATACCTATAGTACCTCTTGGGTGAACTTGAAATGTTAAATGCAAAGATAACAGTTTTTTAAAGTAAAATAATCAAAATACATCCACTAAATAATTGACATCTTTTCAAAAAATGTGCTTGATACAATTTTCCTTTCAGTCAACTATTGTTACATTGTTGGTTAGATTATATTATCACATTTTTTTTCTCTAAAAACCAAGACTTGACCTTTTTTTCCTTAATTTAAATAAAACATGGGTTGAATTTAGGTCATTTTTACTCGCATCAGATAATTTGATAATTCAATTTACGACATTTTGGGTGATTTTAAAATAAAGACCATTTGGGGATAACCGACAGTAACTGCTTCTTGCAGGCTGAATTACGTAAAAATAAAAACGCCATCTTATAGATAGCATGCTAAATATTATAAAAACTCATTTCCAGGCTTTCGGGAGCTATACTTAATTTTTTATGATTTTTTTTCGTTTATTTTGAACTTTAAATCACTCCCCTGTAAAATTTGAAAAGAGGCGGTTATCCTTTTTCGCCCGTAAGGCATCGATATGCTGATGAAGGCATACTGAGGGCATTAGGGAAATATCGTCGCGTAAGTCCATGGGAACTAACAAATCATTTGAACGCCATAGCATAAACGCATCGGCGTGCCCCCGACGCCAAGCCACAAATTCGCCGTACGTTTTTTCACATATTTGTGACGTTTGGCGTACAGAGCACGCGCTTGCTTGTCATGTATACGTGACAAGGGCTTTCAAAAAGTTTAAAGGAATCCACTTTGCTAGTCGTTTGTCATAATTACGAATTTCGATGGAACTTAAATCGAAAATAGTAATTATGAAATAAAATTATGAATTATAATTCCATCCAGAAAATATAGCAATGGTGCAATAAACTCCGAGAAAAAAGACTATGTTCAGTAGTCTTCTTCATTCCAACTGGTAACCCACGACCGTCCGTTGATCGTTCTCGCAATCTATCTACTCTCGAACGGAATGCCAATATCCAATATTGTTTGCCCCATCCATCTTCCAAAGGCAAAACAGCACGAAATCCATGTCAATAAAGCAGTACACTAAATTATAGCAATGTTTACAGAGGAGCGCATGCCGCTCGCGACAGTGATACAAGACCACGGGCGTTTGGACGGCGTCCAACGCGTTCTGTTCGGCTCAGGCCTACAGTTCTGGCTCCATAGGATTCTGTTCCTGGACGCTCTGAGCTACCTCAGCCACGGCCAGCTTAGCTTGAGCCTCGACAGGTGGATACTCGTCGATATTGATGATATCTTCGTGGGAGAAAGAGGTATGCTATAATTTTTAATTTGTTTCGTACGTAGAATATTATTTTGCTCAAAAACAATTATGTTTATGTTTTCACATTTACATAGGTACGTGTCTGTGAAAGTATAGGTAGTTAAATGTCCTGCCCCAAGATTTATGACCGGCCATAATTTAAACTAATCCTTGGCATTCTAAGCACGAACTAAAGCACATTTCCATGCACTTCCATCGCTGCCCTACAGCTAGCAGCAATTCAATAACAAGTGCTTAACACACTCAGTAAAATTTTATCGTATAGGTACTTTACATTGGGTTTTTACTGCCCATTCTCGTATTAACGTACATAGAATAGTACAATTGACTTTTTTTTATTACCATTCTTGTGTTATAAAAGTCTCAATCGCCCTGGACTCGAAGCACTGAATACATATCGACGATTACCCATATTCATTTCCAGAAAGCGATATAAGAGGCAGAAATATGGTCGGAATGTTAAGCACTTCCTAACGTAAAACACGAATAAATTAATAATTATAGAGCTCAATCAATCTAACATTGTATAGCGTTTAGTTGCCTTTGTCCTAACTATTAGTATGCGCACAAGATCTGAATAATATTAGCACCTAGCTGCATTGAATAATAATAGGTGCCCTTTATACGTTTGTCAACTAATATTCGTATGCACCGATACGGCTCTCATGCCTAATCAAATTGCTAGACTGTGCTAAATAGATACCCTACGACTGGCAATTAGTGTTTAACAAGTTTATTGAACTCGCTTTGTAACCTTGGAATAACTTGGTTAGTCGTATTGTAATTCAAATCCTACTATACATGCATAAGGTGACGTAGTAAAATCTCATCATTTTGCAACGCAACCAATTTGAGCCGAATGGTGTATCGTACATTAGTATTACTTTTGTTTTTTTTTTGTTTTCGGGGGAAACTTTCAAAAGGCGCCTGGACTTTTGGGGTAAAGACCAGGAGTGTGGGATTTTTACCTCACTAAAACCACCCCGGTGATCACCATCCGCACATAAAAGGGGCTCCGTTACCTCTTAAAAGACCACTCCGGAACCCCCTCTGTGCAACGCCTGTCAGGGCACATCCCTAGGGAGACTGTAAAGGGGTCTCCCCTTAGCCTCGCTGTGCATGGCAGCATGTGATCACTGTGCCACCACCTTTCCTAGGATCACTGGGTTGGCGGACAGAGTCCCCACTCTGAGCGTGTTGCAAAATTGGTCTCTGTCTGTGTATGATGTATTTTTAGCTCGCTACACTTTTAAGAGCGTCTTAAAGCTAGGCTTCTTTAGTTTAATGTCTTACTTACTATATTAGGTAGAAGTATCTAGCCTGGACTGTCCCTCTTCTGGGCAAAGGTCTCCCTTCCTTACATTGTTCAAGGCTTTGTTCCACTTGTCAATTCTTAAGGAAGACATCCAAGACATCATACTTAAGTCCTTCTATTATTATTTATTTTTCCTAGGAACTCGTCTTCACGAAGAAGACGTAGCAGCTATGTTAGCGTCTCAGGCGGCGCTGCAACGACTAGTGCCCGGCTTCAGGTTCAACCTGGGCTACAGCGCTAAGTACTACCATCACGGGACATCGCTTGAGAACATGGGCGATGATGCCTTGCTGAGGAATAGGGAACATTTCAATTGGTGAGTATTTTTACAAATGAACTTTATTTACCTTAGTACAAATTATTATCTCCCTCCCTTGTCTCGTGTTACTTTTTTCCATGCGTTATCATTTCCTTTTTTTTTTCAATTGTACAAATATTAATAGGGCATCGATGTTTTTACTCTGTTCGGTTCCATGAACCTTACAGCGTCAAGAACATCGTAAAAAAATGTGAGAAGATCGAGTAAAAGTTAGGTACAACCTACGAGTAAGTTGCAGCAAAAATAAAATCATGTCGAATGGAGTAAGACTTTGTGACGTTTTACTATTAGGTACCTCCAATTATCGAAATAAGGATGTCCTGTGTCCATGTTCGTCTCATGAAAATTTTCCACGGTACTTGCAATCTGCTAGTTTGACGGCGAGCTCCTACGTCTAGTGCTTGCGTTTGATTGACCAAAGCCGGCGTTCGAGTGAAGTGCGGTGATAGATGAAGCGCAAAATAGGATAACACGAGTGCAACTCTCATAGTGAAGCAACTGGGAACATGTTTCTGCAAGGATTCTAGCGAGCTTTAGATATGTAGGTACTACAGTGTTGAGGCACATAACATCAATTAAAGTTTTTGGCCCATTTTTTCCGCCTTAACTTTCTCGGAATACCTGTGTGATGTTGTTATTATAAATTTTTATTCAGTTTACCTTGGTAGTAAATGTGGGTCAAATCTTGCAATTGAATTTTACCACAGTCAGCCACAACCGATTCTTCTGAAATTTTGCATACACGTTTGAATTGAATTACAATGCACTGTCAGCTAAGTGACATCATCCTAAATCCAATATGGCAGACCAATTCTTTTTTATGCAACCCCATGAAATGGATATCGAATGAAATGGTTTGCAGAGAGGAAACCGAAAAAATAAAAGCTTGATTTTGAAATTTTTATTTAATTTGTTCAAGTGCCTACCTTCTCTGTGCATTCTCTGTTTTTCTATGCATTGCAAGAGCTACACTGCGATCACCAACCCGCCTGCCAAGCTTGGTGATTATGGCAACCTCTCCTCCCGCTTGGGGGAGGCCTATGTCCAGCAGTGGACGTCTTTCGGCTGGTATAATGAAGTGCCTACAAAATATAAACTTTCACATGTATCTTTGGCAAAATATCATTATTAAAATAATGCCCATGTTTATATATAAAATAAAGTTTATGGTCTGAATATTGAACGCTCTCCTAATTAAAATGTATTCTATTAGAAACAGAGTTATCTTACGTTCGTAGGTACGTTATTAGCAGGCAAGGTAACCAGCTACAAAGGACATAGTTTGAACCCGACAAGTCTTCGTGAACTTAATATGCATATGAGCGCCAAGTTTCAGTTCTCTCGCGCGTTCTGTCAGTTCATTTATCAACCAAGTACCTATGTATATTATATTGAAGTTTTACTGAAAGATGCATCTAATAAGACTGTAGGAAATTTTGTTGGCGAGCTCATTTTTCTTCTAAGAAATCCTTCTATTTTAGGCGTGAATCGTTTTAAACCAAACAATATTAGGTACTTAAGAGTCTCTTAAGGCATACAACAAGATCTACCAGGAAAATCTGCTTTTCAAACTTAAATATTTGCCTTCATAAGGTACGTAGGTACCCACGTAGTGGTTCGCTGTCCGATTACCACCAGGCCCGGGTCGGTGGCGCGTTGTGTTTCACGCGCGCCTCAAAGAGATGTCAGCAAAGAGGACGGGGCCCGCTAGGGCCAGAGCCTGCCAGGGTTGCGGAATTTGTTCGAAAGAGTCACCGCGGCCCTGGAAAGCAAAGGGCTTTAGAAGGAACACGGATGGATTTTAGTCAGTAAGAGTCTGACACGCCCTTCCGCTCCACCCAGAGCGGAAGAAGTCATTTGATGATTTCCCATCCTTAAAAAAAAAAAAAAAAAAGGTACCCACGTAGTAAATTATTAATTAAATTATTCGTAGAAATGCGAGCTAAACCGAGGACAAGATACTGAATCCAATCCATCACCACCAACTCAATTATAAATTTCAGCGTTGTGCATTTTAAGTTGATTTGTATTACAAAAAAGCCTATATGGGTTTCAATGGAATTTGAACTTTGTCATGTACGAGTACGACATAAAGTTTGTCGTTCCAAAATTTGACAATTATCTCGAACTAGCTGCCGCCTGTGACTCCGCCCGCGTGAATGTCGAAAATATCCCAAGAAAACATATTCCCGGGATAAAAAGTAGCCTATGTGTTATTCCAGGATATGCACTATATGTGTTTCATCCAAATACCTTCAGCCCGTTTTTGTCTGATTGTTGCACAAACATACAAACGTTCACATTTATAATATTACTAGGATTCTCAATTCAAATATAGTAAACTATAGGCATTAGCTTCACATCAATCATATCAGCATTAAGTTTAATTAAGGCGATGTCACTTAATGTGCCAGCATTATCACTGTCTCAACAAACAGATAGCGGGACAATGTTGCCCATTAGTCTGATCATGTAACCTTATTAGAACGTTACAACTGCTTTGTTATCATCTAGTCGCAAAACCCGTGTTATTACGCTAAGTGGTCTCAATTGCACGCATTATTATGTCAGTTTACCTTGAGGTGACCCCACTGGCCGGTAGAGGAAATTAACGCAGCCAACCGTGTGGGTATCCGAATTAATCTCTACCTAATCTGTGTCCTTGTGTTACTGCGAAGGAAATGGTACGTCTCGGGTCGTGTGCTCAGTGCATCCTTTTGGCAATTTTGTGTGGAAACGCCGAGTTAATTCCGCCATTTGCGGACTCCCTTTTGTGTCAGGCAGGTGAACATAGCTACTTGTGATTTGTATATATGTCACCGATAAATGGCAAACGCCGTATGATTGTAAAATATCGAGTGAAATTGTTAACATTTTTTTTTTTAATATGACACGTATAATATATTGGAAACTATATAATTTGGATAGGATTTATTGTAAACAAAACGACTTTTTCTTAATTTGTCGAGAAATTAGTCTGCAATTTTCCGGTGACATATACATACATAATTTACCTTGTAGGTAGACAATGATGTATGTTTGTGAAGTTTAGAAAATTAAACAAAAAATAACTTTCAACACTGATCTCGATTCGTACACTCGTTCGTTAACTCTTCAATGCATACCCTGAGCACTAACGCGAGTCATGAATGTTCACAAGGTTCAATATTCAAGAGGCCGTGTGACTGTAAAAGTGACTAGTAGGTGCAACTGACAAGTGACTGGCCAATTTATTGGCCATTGTGTATGGGCCGTCTTATAAAGTGTGAATCCTTGATCTAACATAAATACTATCTTGACCTACATACGTAACATGGTACCTTCTTGTCCAAAGGTTTTGCCACATGTGGAACCACCAGCAGCCTCACCTTTACAACAACGTCACCCACTTAGAGTCAGAGATGATGCTCAACAAACAATTCGCCATAGAACACGGAATCCCCACGAACTCCAGCTACTCCGTGTCTCCCCATCATTCGGGAGTTTACCCCGTACACGAACAACTGTACGAAGCTTGGAGGAAAGTGTGGGACGTCAAAGTGACCAGCACCGAGGAATACCCGCATCTAAGACCCGCTAGGTAAGTTTTGTTTGAACTACTGTGTCTATTTGTACAAACTAATGTCACTGTTAAGGCGCGTTTAGATTACTAACACTAACATTCTTACATAAAAGAATACGAATTCCATGCCGTTCTGGCAATTTCCAGTTAAAGATTTAATAAACGAGGTGGAAACGAAGGAATTTTTGGAGGAATTTATGTTCTTGACCTGTGTTCGCTTGGTTTGAACGCGCCTTTATGCAATTCGAGTCAGTGTTCTAAGCATTTTTTTTAGAGTTATTGTGTTTATTAGAGGAAGATACGGCCAAGGCTTTACGAGTGCTAATGTAGCTTCATTATTTTTTGCGGCGTGTTATCTGTTTTTATCAACACCACAAAAATAATAAAGCTCTTTAGAGTAAACTGCGTTCATAATGAGTAATTATCGCTTCCAATTAAATCGAACCTCATCAGTCACCTAAAATAATTAATTATAGGACCGATAACAGCGGAGTACGCAATAAGTGTCCTGTTCACCCAAATGTTTGTGGCTAGTGTGCGGCTTCACCCAAACTCATGTCAACCGCAAACGTTGCGTTGCGGCACCTACTATCTCGATACCCAGGCCCCGACAATGAAATTCCAATAATTATATTAATACTGCGAGCGGATATCGTTGAGCAAAAGTATGTCTGTTCGAAATGTGCAAAATCAAATCAATTCTGATTAAAATTGCTGGACAGTTATGTGTGGCGATTCTGTATCGGACTGTACGTGGTTTAAATGTTTACGTATTTTGTGGTTTTTGACTACATGTTTCTCCCAATCCGGTGTTGTTATTAGGGAAGGCGCCTGTATGGTTAAATCTGTAGATGCCGTAACAGAATGTTAAGCCACACATTGGCTTATATGCTTGGATTACTAAGTTCTTTATTAGTGATTGAAGCTGCCTTATAAGTTTCATAATACGATAATAGGCTAATTAGACATTTTGATAAGTTGGCTTCACTCTATCAACATTCTTCATTCCTTCCTACTTAATTTAAGTTCAAAAAGTCAGTCAGTCTTTTGCCTTCGCTTGATTCGCTTTCGCCTTCTACAATCAAAGCATTCGATAACGAGTATCACCCTTTTGTCTGGGTCCAGTTCTGTCTTTATTATTGTTCTAATTGATAAATCTGAACTGTAACCGTACCCCTGGCATGTGCAAAATAATTATCTCATTAATAAAACTGCATGCAGTGGTAGGGTTACCAACACTCTCGCTTGATAATTATTCTGTCTGGACCTAATAATGGCCTTTGGTAGAACATCCTTGGATACGGTTTCACCCACTGAAGTGTCAGATTAATCAGCTACCTACGTAACAAGATAGTACTGATCTTCAAAAAGTCTGAAGAAGGCGGTACGTGTAGATTTCAAAGGTCGAGTACTTACTCAAATGAGTGATGTTTGTATCTACACGTTTTTACCATTTAATAACCATACTAAGGTTTGGTGTAGGTAGCTACGTACTTATCACTTATTAGCTTTTGCCCGCGACTTCGTACGCGCATATCCCGTTTTTTCCGTTTCCGTATAGCCTATAGCATTCCTCATGAATGTGGCTATCGTAAACGAAAAGACTTTTCTTAATCCGACTGGTAGTGCCAGAGATTTGCGCGTTCAAACAAACAAACTCTTCAGCTTTATTATATTAGTATAGATAGAGCAAGATCCCAGATACTCTAGACGTTACTTATTTTCTGAGTAGCAAAATATGTGCTATGATGATGGCGACTTAATAATTGTGGCTTCAAACCATCCGAAATCCTAAACCAATGCAGGTTTAAATATTTAAACCTCTGCTCAATCCCCAAGGGAACAGGTTTCGCGATACGTAATGTACGCGCTAATATGCAGCTTTACATATTCATGTGTCGTTGTTAAAATTATGTGTGTGTTTAATATTGTGCTCGGGTGTACATAAATGCATTCGTACGTAAATACCTGGCCGCTTTGTTCCTCAGTCCACGCTCTACAATTAGATAATAGTGCTGTATACCGATGCGTTCCCATGTTCATGTATGTATGCTGGGAATTAGTGTTGCGGTATTCGAATGTGAACCTAATTCGAGTTGGTTATAACTTGTTTTTGATTGTTTGATTATCAAATTTTCAAGTTGAATGTATCAACACCTGCAATTGTACAGAATATGAGGGAATCGATGTACAGGTTAATGCTAGTCCTTGTTTTACTTGATATTAGGTATACTTAGGTCATACAATAATGCGCCTTTTTTATTTCAAGATCTTTACTGAGCGAATGAGCATTGTGTTTTGTGAAATACTTAGTTAAATTATTATAAGTTCAACGGGCGGCGTCACCTAAAACACAACATAAGTTTCTGCCAGTATGATTTGCTTTGTATAATAAAAAGCAATGTTGGGGTTCCGCTTCAATACATCCGAATAAAGAATATTTATCAGAAGTAATTCACATACACAATGAAACACAATATCTACACAGCTTATCATATTTGTATTATTAAAATAATCAACTCCTAACATTTTTTTTGTCAATTACTATTAATATTGTGTTGAAAAACGTCGTTTGACACACGTGGTCATTTGTTATTGCATTCTCTCGGCCTCGCCTTCAGCACAGGCATGTATACCGCCAATTCTGAAATAACAGCCTACTTTGAACTTTTACCACGTGATCAGCTCCAGATAAGGCTTCGTTTTACTCAACAAATGGCCTTACTTTACAAACTCGAGCACGTGAATGAAACCTTGCAAAAAAACATCAACAAGGAAAGTTCTAATTTTAAACTTCCGTACAGGTTAAGGCGAGGCTTTCGTCACCGAGGTGTGATGGTGCTTCCAAGACAGACCTGCGGGCTGTTCACACATACGCTGCTCCTTGAGAGATACCCTGGCGGCCGCCACCGTCTTGACCGGTCCATTCAAGGAGGAGAGCTCTTCCAGACTGTCATCAATAATCCTGTAAGTATAAGTGACGATATTGCACGGTTTGATTGCTGTCTGATCACCGGTCGATTCAATGAGTCAATCTGTCTAACCTTTTCTTTACTATGTCGGATCGGCTCTTCCGGATGCATCTGTCTACGAGTATACATGTAGTTTACGTGGGTCAAACTGAAAGTTAAGAAAAAAAATTTGAGTGTTTGGCGGGATTTTTTCGAGTGAAGTTTAGCGGCTGTTTTAATTATTCATAAATTGATTCCTAGTGGATATTGTGATGTAAATTGGTGTAGTTTAGGTCCACGCACCTGGAAATTACGTGGAATAATTGAAGCAGGCGCGATCTCGGTTAAGTGGAGCTGAGAATTTTATTGTAGTAGGTATACCTCAGACGAAACCCAGAAGGCTGAATCGATATATTTGCTACCAGACTCCAAAACCATCACAATGTGTTACATCCGCATTCTAATGCAAAACAGTGTGTGTCTAAAAATCAAGACTGCGACTGAAGGACTCGGTATCCAGATGAAGAAAAAAGATTTATAAAAAAAATGTCGCCAATTTGTAAAAACAAATGACATATGAATTCATTACACATCTACAGATTTCCGAAGAGTTCCTTATTCGAAATTTAGATACATTTTTCAGTAGCTGCTTTTCCCCGTACATGGAGTGAGTGCCTATTTGACCTCCACAACTCAGTAACTAGGACACTATATCTCTTGGCAAGACTAGTGCCAGATTTCTCTGTTACTACCGGTAACGACTGTCAAAAATCAACAAATGACAGCCGAGACCAACGGCCCCACACCGCTCGAATTATTATCATCATCCCCAGTAATTGGACTGTATTGTATCGATCCCTTGACGAATTAACTTGTTAATGTTTTTTTGCCCCTCAGGAATACATTTACAAGTTATAAGTGGTATAAAATGGATTTAAAATCACAGATAGATCGAAGAACAAACCGGTTTTCCTATGCGACCACAGCGATTTAAAGTAAATTACAAAGTACGGTGTCAAAACAAATCGAATTCCAAATGACTTCTCATTCTGCACCGGGTGCAGATTATACAGTCGTCCAACCCCAGATTTGCACTGTAAAGCCAGCTGCCTAAAATACTCTATCCCAAGCTGCCTTTCAAAGCTGTTTACGTCAAAATCGTGGGGCTACTGTATAGAGATAGTTACACTGTGCCTCTAGTTCGGAGCGGCCGGCTGCCTTCACCGCTCCATTCAACCCGAGAACTCTTTCATACGGTCATCAATAACCCCAGAGTACTTGACATGTTTGCGCTAATATCAAGCCTGTCTAACTTCTTTGTGATATTAATAAATGGCGCCGTGTCTGATTTCTTCGCTTTCAAACGACTTTCAAGAATAGCTTCGCAGTTTTCGTATTTCATGCTTTGTTTACGTAATTTACTTTTCCAAGAATGTTAACAAGAGAACGTCTTAATTTAATATTAATAAAATTAACTGTCGTGAAACCTTTTACTTCAAACGTCGTTTCATAATACCTATATTTTATCTTTGAATAATTTTCAGACTATTGCTCGCTGATTCGTTTTTGTTTTCATTCTTGGAATACCTAATAGTGTTTCTATTTGACGGTACTTTCAATTTCACAACCATCCATTAAAACTGTAGTGCTATCAAAAAGGATTTTTTTCGAAAGATTATAAAATATAAATGGATATCACCGCCCTAGTATCGATAAAATATAACAGTGCTTGGTACTGGGACCACTTGTAGCTGTATTGACGTGAACAGTGAATAGCGTAGCCGAATAAATTGCGTATAGTGGTGGCCCAATAAATATTATGACTACTTCAGTACCCACATTGTGTTTGAGTACAAAAGCCTGTGTGGACGAATGAACTAACGAATTGTATCATTGCTCTCATCATGCACTACTTTTAGTGCATTATGGACCTAATACGCAGAAATATTGATACTATTTCTACTTAGTTAATGTTGCTTAGCATTATTTTAGTGTCCATTGTTTTCCCATAATTAGTTTTTGTTCAAAACGATCTCAAGTTTATCACAACCTTACCAGAACGTGGTTTGATCTTTGGTCTTCGCAGTTTGAATCTCAAGGACCGTTTCAAGAAACAAGTGGGAAAAGGTGTGTAGGTACCTGGTTGCGAAATTAGTTTGAAAGAGTTACGGCGGACCTGGAACACAAAGGAGGAACACGAGTGGGTTTTAGTCAGTAAGAGTCTGACTCGCCCTTCCGCTCCACCCAGAGCGGAAGAAGTCGGAAATGGGCTGTGACAGACGGACAGACAGACAGCCAGAAAACCGAGTGACAATCCTATAAGTGTTACGTTTTTTAACGGACGTTTGGAACCCTAAAAAAAGGGAATTGATTTATTTATAATAAGCACACCAACAGCACTGTCATTTATAATTCAAATAAAATTACATTTAAAATCGGCATTTCAGTAACCATGCAAATGACAGGTATGCATGACATTGAACATAATGAATATTAGAGACAAAAGGAAAAACTAAAAACTGCGTCCAGTATACCTAAATCCTGAACGCTACAAATACAAAACAATTTGAGCTATTAAGACGTACCTACATGTATACATGTAAACCAAGGAAATCTTTTTACTCAAAGCCTTTCAGCTTTAAGTAAAAATATTGCTTATGTTTGTGTTGAAAGATCAAAATGATCGTAATTGGAACAGTAATACCAGAAATTACTGATCCAATCACGAAACCTACACGCGCTGAGTGTCCTATTCTATTTTTATCCCAGAACACCCACGATTCCTGTGAAAAAGGCCACGAGAGCGAACCCGCTGAACAAAGCTAGTCTAACAATACTTTTCTTTGTAGATCAACGTGTTCATGACCCACATGTCAAACTACGGCAACGATCGCCTGGCCCTCTACACCTTCGAGTCGGTGGTGAAGTTCCTCCGATGTTGGACGAACGTCAGGCTTGCGTCCGCACCGCCGCTTGCGTTGGCTGACAAGTACTTCCAATTGAGGCCTGATGAACTCAATCCACTGTGGGGGGTGAGTACTAATATAATATTTATTCTTCATAAAGGTCGCCAGCCGGTCACGTTATCGTTAGGTTTTTTTGTGAGTGACTGAAACACGCCGGTTGTGACGTGACTGACGTATTGAGATCCAACGAGTGCCTACGGCTTTTACTAAACTGTATTTTGTGACGTTAATAACCGGCGACTTGACGGTTGTGACGGATGTGTGTATGAACGCTTCTTTCTGAATAAATCCGATATCCATGTTTTAATATTCTGTCTAGCCAGGTTAGTTGAATTTACAATGTCTCACGCTTGATTGACGATTGCCGCTGTGTTAAAAACAACATTAAAGCTATATAGCATTGTCTGTGCCGTCTATCGAAGCCAAAATAGACATCAAACAAAACTTCACTTTCCATAATCCCATTTCACTCAATGTGAATTTAGATCATTACGTAACGGAAAAATTGAAATCCAAAGTTCCTGAACACATTAGCTAAACGTATTTTGTTCATGTGTTTGATAAAGATAGTGGTCCTAATGTACCGCGATTGATCACTCAAATGGTATGTATGGAAGCACGATATGACCAATAACTGCGTCCGTCAGTTGTTTCCATTTATATTTTCCTGGTAGCTTAATCTAACACCCGTGAGCACCGAACCATGATAAGATAGATTAATTGTTATTTATGTGTGAAAATGAAATAAAAATCAATATTTATGATCTAGATAAAACTGATTGATTTAAGTAGTTTGCAAAAAGTGCAAAGGAAACGAAAAACCAAATAGATTTATAAACGAAATAGCAGTATCGCCAATTACGAAAAAAATCTGTGTTAAAATATGACCAACTGGACCTGTGGTTTACATTTATGAATTTCTTGTAGGTGGACACTTTTTAACAATAGTAAAATCCTAAAAGTAACTACTCAAACTAACTTTCTGTCACAGTGTTGGCACGTCACCAAAACAAAATTTTGTCACCGAAATCACAAGAAAGTTACGCAAAATACCCTAACATTAAGCCCATGATGAAGTAGAATATCATCTAAACACATAACTTGTTCGTGTGATGGAAATAGATAGCGGCACTAATGTATCGCCATCGATCAATTCGGTGTATTTATATGACCGACTGGTCTGTCGCTCGCGTCCTGTGTTCAACCCACCCGCGCAATTTGCTGGCAAATTGTTTATTTGTGATTTACGGATTAAAGGCGTCAGTTTATGTTTTGCTAGGAGCAATAATGAAGATATGAAACATATTTGGTTTTGTATTAAAGGATTGCGAAGCTGAAATATAAGTGAAAATTTATTGCTTGAGTAAGTCTTTACTTGGACATATCTATGTCAACGGATAAATGCAAAATACGTAAGATTACAAAGTATCTTGAGAGATTGTAAACTCGATAAATTGTCAAATGAACATTTTTTCTGCAATTATACGAATCAAAATCTTCTATTCTATAATATCTCCTTGCGTAGCGAGAAATTGTGGACTCACATAAACTGGCGACCAATCGGCTATCTGGCCTACAATTTATCTGTTTTGGTGTGATAGTTAAATTGGAAACTTGGCCCCTCATTGTTTTCTCTGAATATACCAATGAGAGTCTTCTTTCCAGGTTTACTATCACATGAAAACGGATAAATTTTAGACTTGTGCTCTGATTGGTCGCCATTTTATGTCAGTCCACAATTTCTCGAAATGACTTCGAGAGATAATAGACTATCAAATTTTGCTGCGTCAAAAAAGTATTCCAAATGTTCAGTTGACAGTTTATCGAGATCTTACAATCTACCATCTTACGGAGTTTGCCATTTTCCGCTGACACATACATAAGTAACTAGGTAGGTATGTATGCTTTTACCCCGTCTTATCGTATGATCTTCGAATCGTAAGATCTCTTTAGCAACAAAATAAAAAATACTAGTCTGGAAAGTCTGTCCTAGTTATTGATTTGTAGTTTACTAGGTAATATGTACTTGTTTCTAAGCTACGCTCGCGTACCTACCCATTTAGTGTTTTATGTTGTTTTCTTCCATTTAGAGGCTTTTCACTTGATAATATCTTGTTGAAGCATGCAACATTGAGCTGACCCAAATATGTAAATTGTCCTTTATCAAAATTTGGTTTTCTAGAGAATTTCAAACAAGGCTTTTATGTAATTATGTACAAAGCCCGTACCTAGGGAAGGTTGCCGTCGTATATTGCCCATCAAATTAACAAACGCGTCGAGGATCGCAACCACAATTATGTACGAGTACCCGTTTCCAAGGAAATTTCATATTCATCCTATCCTCCATTACGTCACGAGTAAAACAAAGGAACTCGACTTTATTCAGTCGCTTTATAACACGGTTCTTACATCTGAGTGCACACAAACTTGAATCCTTCCATGGCTTTGACAGCCGGAGTTCTGAATCTATTAATCAGTTATTCTATTTAACAAACTTCGATGAGTCTTTTGATGCAAATAAAATAGACTGTTACGCTTTAGAGACGTCGACTGAGGAGCTATTGTATTCGAATCAATTAACTTTCTGTTACTGTTTGACAGTTGCTCTCCCCATTTCCGCTTCAATACATTCGGACCGTAGAGTTGGAAAATATTCATCATAAATTTTCTGTCATCGTCTCTCCGTATTTTGAATATTGAGTAGCATTTTCGTGGCCGTCAAGTTTCAGTTTAAACAAATGGATGACTTGGCGAAAAATAGAGTATCCATTTCATTTTAAGTGATATATTTTATGATGAGTATCTGACGAGGAAAAGGAAGTTCCAGGAAAACAAATATAATTAGAGACCATAATAATTAGTATTGGGTATTTTTGGAAATGTGCTAACAAAATACCCTACATATAGATAGTAATTAATTAGAGGCAACAGAGCGTGCAGAATGAAAATCTGGCAACATCGAGTACCTACAATTTAATGACTTTGTAAAACTATTGCTCATTTCAGAATTTGATGTAAATTTATAAATGTAGTTATTTTCATTAAACTTTGTAATGCGGTCGTCACGGCATTTTAGTACACATCAACTAAAATAAGAGAATACAAATAATTAAGTTAAACAGTTTTATTAAAAATAAAGATAATGTACTAAAAGCTAAAAATAATTCGGTAGGTCCTTGCTGTTGTGATCAATCCAGGGAAACAAAAAAAATAAAAAAAAAATCGACGACACGGTTCGCACGGTGGTTGAGCGATTGACTGCTGCGCTGCGTGTCGCGGGTTCGATTCCCGCACGGAACCAATATTTGTATGGCCTGCAGATAGTTGTTCTGGGTCTGGCTGTTTGTGTATGTGAGTTTGTATATTTATAAACGCACCCACCATACAGGAGAAATTCCTTGTGTGGGGCATCGTTTTTGTTTTTAACTTTCATTTGAAACCCTTATTGAGGGAGTTGTAAAAAAATATGTAATCCACCGTTTTGGTGCCGGCCATATTGGATTTTAATATTTTCATAGTGAACTCTATTTTAGTAGTCAAGCTCTTCCATTGGATACCCATATTGAGGGAGTTGTGTAATAAATATGTAATCCGCCATTTTTTAGCGACGGCCATCTTGAATTTGAAAATATTGAATATATTAAATATTATCTTCAGAACTAAAGGTGTATACCAAATATCAGATCAATCTGTCAACAGGAAGGGGGTAAAATTTTAACTACTAAATTTGACCCAAATAAACAACAAACAGGGCAAGCTAAATAAACCCGTTTAATAATAATACGAGTAACATTTTGTTATTAATTAATTAATAAGGTATTATATAATTTTGACATATTTAATTAAACGATAACAAACTTTAATGTCGATGCAATAACCGATAGTGGGTGATTAATTTTATCGATTGTTCAACGAACAACGATCGTAACCCTTCACTATCAAAATATTGAAAGGGCAAGGGTCTCGAAATCGTATTGTTTTCGTGTTACATGAAGATATTAATCAAAGCTCGCTAGTTCTGAGTGACACAGATATTACAATCTATACGCGATTCATATCAATCTTATATGCACGAATGATCCCATATATATCGTTCTCACGGCGGCACGAACTTGTGAGAAACAATATGCATGCCGCGAGTTTTGATATTTTATTGGGCTACGAGATATATGCGATATCATTGGAATACGACGGAGAAATTGAAAATACATCATATTTTGTGCGGCGGAATGTAAAAGCTCGTGTTTATTGCTCAGATAAAACTAGAATTTTTATTGCATTCATTCGAAGACGGTATGTCAAAGCAAGCCGACCGGTTTTAGCTGTATGTTAGTTATTAAGTGTTATTTAAAAGTATCATATAAATTGAGTATCTACGTATATAAGCCATACAATGATTTAATAGAAATAGTTTTATAAACCAAGTTTTATGACACTCATATTGCAGCTCATTTCCTAGAATGTTTCATTACCGTCCATGTTTATACAGGATGTGTCAGAAGTGCATAGTCATATTTAGGGTGATGTTGGATAGCTGATATACATTAATGAAAAAAATGCAAAACAAAAAAAAAACGATACACTACAAAACGACCAAAAAGTTCCGAACAAATGACTTTTTAAGCAGTTTGTTACAATTGGTGGCATTCACTTAAGTTCAATCCCAGATTTGATGTCACCAACGGCATCAGACTGCTTGGAAAGCCGTTTTTTTTGTGTTCCCTTAATGTATATCGGCTACCCAACGTCACCCTTAAATATGACCACGCAGTTCTCGAACACCCTGTATATAACAAGGCTGCAGCTAGAACGGTTAATACATGTTGACTATACAACATAGCTTTGATACTTGAGTAGAAACTGTTTACTAACGTCCATACTTTATAAACAACGGGTTTTTTTATCGTTCAGTAAAATCTTTCTGGAACTGTTCGTATAAAAATCTGTACTGTGTAGGCATATAAATAACAATTTCGCATCATTTTTAGCAATGCAGAGCCGATATTTAATAGGCGATACCATTTTTTAGTCTGTTATCAAATCACGTAATTTGATTGGCTTTTCCTATTTAGGGGCGGGCCAATAGCAGAAAGCCATTTTTAAGTGTTAGTTTTTTTTTGTTGTCTCGCGTTTGACCTCTGATCTCAAGTGATGGTAAGCAATGATAGAACCCATGGGCAACCGCCCATGGAGCACGTTTGTGTATAAGTAAATATATTCACTTGTTAAGGGGAGATTCACATCTTATGTAAATACAATTTTTCTTTACTTGTACTCCATCATCGACTACATCATCGTTAACCATCAGGTGTCAAACGAAAATGTATAATAATGAAAACTCTGGACTTAAAGACCCCATGATTTGTTTTTTGTGGCTTCAAGTCTTTTAGAAACCGGGTTTAATGAAACATTTTCTTTCTCCTAGAATCCGTGCGACGACGTCCGCCACCGTCGAATCTGGTCGAAGAGCAAATGGTGCGGAACTCTACCTCGAGTGCTGGTCATAGGACCACAGAAGACTGGAAGCACTGCCCTTTACACATTCTTGGCTATGCATCCGGCACTGGCACCAAACTTGCCAAGTCCTACCACATATGAAGAACTCCAGTTCTTTAATAACAACAACTATCTGAAGGGGCTTGATTGGTAAGTCAAACGTTAAAACTACTTTTTTTATGGCAGACACGACGATAGAACTGAATTCAGCTGCTCTTTTCTTACCAGAAAAATGTACGGTGGTACAAGTTACATGCCAGAAGCTGCGTGGTTGCGGTAACCCAGCATTCAACGCTACTGTTCGCTGCTTTGGTTGCGATGCTCTTTTATTCTCGGTTGTGTTTCGGAGAGCAAGCGCTGCGGTGTTCTGCTCGGTTCTTAGCAAAGAGGCCACTTCAGGCTGCAGCACCGCGCTATAAACATTCCTCACCTCACACTCAGCGGTCGACGCTTTCCTCGCAAGTCCTAAACACACGCGAAAACTCTGTTTGTGAAAGCATACAAAAATACTTTTTACAACAAAATTTTTCCCCAGGCATTTACACACAATATTAATTTATCGAAATGTCGAGCTACATGAGACGCAACATTTAACAAACATTTCAAAAGCTGTTAAAGTTAACAAATGTCCACGTTGTAGCCACGTGAAAAATTTCCACAATATATTTCACTTTTTTCCCACCAATTTATTAGGCACGTCCAACACAGGTTTTCCGGGAAAAATATATTTTAAAACAAGATATGTATCTAGGGTGTGCGGGGTTAATTATTCTATTTACTTTATTTTAATGTTCTCTTTCTACGCGGTTCTCATTTGGGTAAAAAGTATTACCTGTTTAAGTATGCCGCGGCGGTTACAAAGCCCACGTATATTTCAGAAGTGGCGTGACGCGTTACATCTCATTAATATAACAGCCGAGCTACGCTTAAATTAAAGTATTATACGAGCTACATTTAAGTTAATATTCTAACGAGAGTTCGGAGGAAATACGGCGAAACTATTAATTAGGCGTCATATATAATTGTCGAGTTGGGTTATCCCGCAGGGTTAGGTAGTAGTGTAAGTGGTATACCAAGTTTGCAAGTGTTAGGTCTCATGTGTACGAGAGTACAGGGGACGAGTAGTCCATCGCCGTTTATCGGGCACAATGCCAGTCTTGAGTGGTTAGTACTGAGAATTTTCTCCACAGAATCCTCAATAACACTGCCAGTTCTAGGAATTGAAGCCAAAACTTCTCACTTTAGTAGCCGCATTCGCGACCGCGGCTCCAATGAAGCGGGCATGCCAACTATTAATTATCCCCACGAATAATGAATTAATGCGGCTACGAAACATTCCAGGAAATTAATATTGCCGATATTAAAAGTTTGGTTTATCAAACATACGCATACATTTACGCCGCAAAATGTGTTTTCGCAATTTGGCAATATTCAGAAAATCAATAACCACTGAAGGTTTAATAAAATTGAGGAACGTACCGTTGCTTTTTATTAACACTGTTTTATAGTTTACATTTCTGGTGAAATAGGAACTATGTTGTGGTACATTGTTATGAGAAGTTAATGGCTTTGAAGGCTGTAATCGCGATCAAACGGGAGACGGCTGTAAATGGAATGCAGCCACACTGCAAATAGAGGTCTTGAGATCACATAAAAGTAAATACGTTGAAGGCCAAGTGAAAATGTAAAGCCCAATAAGTGAAACGGAAAAATTTCGGAGTCTGGTAACAGGTTTAACTTTCTAAAATTATCTTCTTTCGAAATAAACTTTTGGGGCTTATCTTTGAGACTTCCAACTCATTTCCGGATAATTAGTCTACAAAGTATTCATAACTTAAATACAACGCGTAAGAAAAAAATCAGCTGTTCAGTACATTTTGTCGAGTTGTGCGCACATAAATGTATGGGGCAGTTGATTTTTTTTCACGATATTTTTTGTCCCATAGTGAAAGTTGTTTATAATGATGGAGTACAATGACCCCTTAAGAGGTATTGCGTTTATTCTGTTACACATTGTATTACTGCTTGGGCGTAATGAGTTTAGACACTGAATTAAGTGTAACTTCTGTTCGTAATTTTATACGGATCTTCATCCAATTGGTCTTTGCCCGACAATGTTATTGTACTGTTTTATTTCCTTGATTTTAGCCTCACGGAAATGTTTCCTTTTCTTTGCACAATGCGTTCAACGGGAAGCTGAACTGGGGAAGTGTTCGCGTTGAATTGATTAAACATTGGCTTTTGTAGTACTTACTACAATGTTTTTTATGAGTATCCAGAGACTCATCTTTGTATCTCTGCTACTGGCAAAAGCGTTAAAGCTTCCATTAAGCAATGATTTAAATAAAACCAAACGTAACCATTCAAACAAAACCTTCTCCACTTAATCTTAAAAGCATTAAATTCTCAACTCGACTCCTCTCGGTAACGCTTTGTGAAAAATAACTGAATAACTCATGCGTTATCTAATATTATCAAGTATAATAACAAAACTAGCGGTGGCTTTGAAACATGCCAGTGTTCGTCAGAGTACCGTGGAGCTGAGTCAACTCGACACTGGGAAAGAATGGCCGCAGAAGGTTTTAATGCTTTCAGCGAATGCTTTTCTCCTTATTTAAATGACGTCACTGAATGTTACAATGCGGATATAATGGGGGAGCAAACCTGGTGCATGTTAATGTGAATAGAATTTAAATGGCTTTTACACTTACAGAAGTGTTCGTTTAACGTTATTGCTCGGGGACTGATTATAGTTTTTTCCATAGTCAGCATACTTAAAGTAGGTACTGACTATTGGTAACAAACAATTTACCGGTTTTTTGTTACCAATAGCTTTTTGCAATATAATTTAAAGTTGCTTGACTTAGGTTTTTCGGATTGGAATATTATTTTAATACGAGATTTGGGTGCAATATATTTTGAGGGATAATGTTCTCGACATTTGAAGATTATTTTACCTTTCAATCACACCTGGCAGTACTGGCAGTATTACGTCGAAGGTAACTCTACAAACAAATCGCGTTATCAACTGTTTGTACCAAGCTATTTATTCAAAACATCATCAATATAAATCACACAGTCGAGTTTCTCGCAAGATTCTGCATAATGAGCTCGTAAGAAGACTCATGTTTATCCAATGTGTAGCCTAGATAAGTTCTAGACCACTAGGTGAACCCAGGCACGTCTATTACCTTGTTAACTTCGTACGTGTGTTGCAAACAGGCACGCCTTCACATTCTTCGTTCCTTTGACGACCGAGAAGATTGGGATTCAATAAATATGCGGCTAATTAGGCATTCAGACCTTTAGATATGTTTCTTTTTGGATTTTCATGGAATACATGAATACACGAAAATTAACCATGTATAGCGGATTAATCCTTTTGATTCATTTCCAACGGAGATTTATTAATATGTTAATAACTTCTGATCGTGATTAAAAGTATGCTATATTCTTCTCCAGATCCTAATCGATATCTCTGATGAATTTTGATAAGATCGGTTTAGCGATTTATGCGGTAAAATGTAACAAACGGACATACCGAGTTACTTACGCTTTTATAATGTTAGTATACGTGGATGAATTATAATCCATCTACACTTATAATTATAAGTAATAGCCGTGCTAGCTAGAGCCTAGGGAATAACAATTCAATTACTAGGTTTACGATTCAACAGGTAATAATTAAACTTGGTAGGTGCTACAATATCGATTTTGTTCTATACCGTATTTCCTTATATTAGCGTACACTGAGCCATATTTCCCCGCATTGATTTTCAAAAGGTATAATTAAGTATAATGACTGCGATTATGGACGCCGTGCAACAGACAAAGGAAAATCGATTGAGTGTCTGTACTATGGCAAGCGCATAAATTGCGTTATACGTACAATTTAATGAAAAAATTATACCCGCATCGTAGGCAATGAAAGACTTCTAGAAGGCAAACTAAGTCTATCATACGAACCCATAGATGTTCTTTAAAAAAGACTGAACTCTAGGTTTGTTTCGGTTTTTCTTCTCAGGATAGTCAGGTACGAAACACCGGCCTCATCTAGTTTAATTTGGCACGCATTTGGGATGGAAGATCCCTTTAAATATATATCGTATTATTTTAGCCGAGAGACATCATGTTTTGAAAAAAAAACTGAAAACTTCTTAAGGGGTCATTGTTCTCATCATTATGAACAACTTTTTAAATCTAACTAAACCCAAGATCGCGAAGACGAAATCAGCTTTGAAGATTTATGCAAACATAAATATTTGAAACACTTCGTAGGAATAGTTTCAAATGTTCTGGCCTTCTGTCTAACTTATGTATATACATAGTATTGTTTTAAAGCTTGTATTGTCAACCAGGTACCTGAACTTCTTCCCGCCCAACATGAGCAACAGCTCCGCTCAGATCACGTTCGAGAAGTCTGCCACCTACTTCGACGGAGACCTGGTGCCGCGCCGGGCACACGCTCTGCTTCCCAACGCTAAAGTCATCGCCATCCTCATATCACCGTCTAAAAGGTAAGACTGAGAACTTGGGTAATATTTAGCTAGGAATACTATCATCTACTAGCGGATCAATAGATCTTTATTACGCACTGGATGACCAATTCGCTTCTGCGTTACAGGTCAATAAATATACCGCCTCATCTATATATCCTAATATATCTTGAATAAAATAAATAATATACAAGTAGGGAAAATTTGCGTCATATCCGCGGAAACCGACCAGCATAATGCTGTTGTTCAGCATAGCGTTGTTTGTTAGGCAGAGCGCTATTTTTTAGCTTGTCTTAATTATTTTTATTGTTTGTCGTTAAAGTTACGTGTTAAGTGATTTTTTTTTTCAAACCGATTTACCAATTAAAACCTTATACCTACCATCTCTTTGATCAGAGCCTCCTTTAACAGTAGTAGGATTCTTCATTGGGCAATCAGGGCAATATCTGAAAGAAGATAGGTCGGTACGTTGCTTGCCAAAAATCAAAATAAAAAATTGGTTGTCTGTAAAGTCGGTTTACGGACGATAGTTTAACGTGACAATGTCATAACAAAACATTGATAATAATAATAATTTATTTGCAATAAAAAGGTGTACATTTAAACAACATGTGGTTACAAACCACTTGATGAAATGATCGTAACGTTACAATAAGTCATCCTTTTTCGTGCGTGCAGCCGGCGTTCATCGATTTATTAGACGTTGTCACGTGAAAAACCTTTCATATTTTTCCGTGCAGTTTTCTACCTTTTACCTACTTCCACGGAAAAGTCTCTGTTTATGTAAATGTAAACAATTGAGAGAGAATTATACGGCAGCTGCAGAAGTGCACATACATTGCGTTGGCCACGGTATCGTGCGCACTGGTTTGTATGTAAATCCCGAGGATCTAGGACTTAACGCATTGGCGATCTGACCGCGCTACGGTATGCGTTGCGAAGCGACTCGCTTTCGAATGTCGAATGTTGTGATGCTAAGTTGTACAATGGCCAGTATTCACAAACAAAAGAGGAAATAATTGTTTTATTCAAATTGCCTATTTTATTGAAGATCTTCCGAGTACAATAGTAAATGAGAAAACACAATCGCATCAAAAAACTGTAGGTTATCATATTCAATTTGTGAAAAATAGACCCCTGTGGGTTGATTGATATCATACATTTTGTCAGTACATCTTTTTATATACGACGTAGAATCCTATTTGGGTTTTTTGAGATATGGGATAAGGGAGGAACATCGAAATTACATAAACTAACCTGTTCAATACCCTTTTATTTTTCAAAAATACCTGAACAAAATGCTTCATTTTAATAAATACTATGGAACACGTGCTGCTCCGTAGCATTAAAAGTTAAGTTGAATGTTCACTAGTTTCCTTCCAACTCAACCAATTTGTTGTTTCAGGCAAAAACTCAAACGAAATAACTTATTCCTATTCGATTGTGTATAACGAGAAGAGTGAAAGTTAGGTGATTTCCAATGCTCGATGAATCTGCACATATCTGGAATAATTTTCATTAAAAAAATCGTTTCTGTTGGATGGAACGGTCGGTCGGAATCGCGATAATTATAATTATATATGTAAAAAAACATTGATTGAAAAAAATGATTCCTCTTATTTATATTCACTTCTTGAAACGCAATAATATTTTATCAGCTTTCTAAATCTTCGCGAGTCGAACGATAAAACCACACTTGGAGAAGGCAGCAATTAAAATGGGAAAATGCACGTCAATGTTATAGCTTTAATCGTAATTAGAAGATTGTAGAAGAAAATATTTTATCAGCGGCTCGTCAGGCCTCGTTCATCAAAATGCAAATTTAAAATCTGAATTTATATCCACAAAAGTTTTCAAGAAATTCATTTGAATTCCTTTAAAGAGCTATTTTGATTACATTTCTTAGTAACGCCAAAATTTAGTCGCCTCTAAAAACTTTGAATTTCTACTTGCTCTGATTAGATTTTTAGTTAGATTCCTCGATGCAAGAAATATTGGCTAGGTCTAAGTAGCTATCTACAGATTTGAAATTTGCAGTTGTACTGGCTTTTGTACACGCATATTTTTTTTCCGTTCCCGCAGGAATTTCGGGAAATCTTCTCTTAGTGTTCCCAAATTACAACAATCAAATTACTTCTTCCGCTCTGGGCGGAGTGTCAGACTCTAACCCATCCATGTTCCTCCTAATGCCCTTGCGTTCCAGGGCTGCGATGACTCTTTCGAACAAATTCCGCAGCTTTCTACGACCAGTAGTTTCGGCTGTGCGTTTTCTGTCAGTCACTCAGTAACGGAAGAATTTTACATATATATGTTGGTGATGTTGATATTGATTTCGTGAAAAAAATATCTCTTGAACTGTTAAGTACCTGTTAAGCAGATACTTTTTCGGCTAATAACATGCTGAAACGTTTAAAGATTTTTATGAATAAGGGCCACCGAGTTTCAGTCCACAGTTGAACTGCAAGCTGGAATGCTTCTGATGAATGATAGACTTTCGTCATACTAATTATGCTCCGTAGTTTAATGACAAAGGAGAATGAAATAGTTAAAGTAGATAGAGTATAATTAATTACGAGACGTGTCAATTGAGAACAAGTGAACAAAGAATGTCTTTGAAGGAAGAGCGCGAAGAATATCTACCTACTTACAGATATACCACACTAGGTATACGGCGTGCGTATACCTAGTGTATTTTTTCTTGTGTGTATCTTATTTAGTAAACAAACACAGTTGGAAAATTAAGAGTTCTTGGCATCAGATACCTACTTAATAAAGTTGGGTATGTCCTTCTGGCTGGATGTAAACACATGACGGCAAAAATTACATCTATGGTCTATATTATATCAATTATAAATATAAATTGCCTGGAACTAATTAATTTATCACCTGAGAACGTTAATTAATTAAATCTTAGCTACCAATACAGTTATTTACCGTAAAGAAAAACTGACGTTACCTATTACCACTGCGTCGAACGTTTCACGAATCAAACCAAAACATCTAAATAAACATCAAGGAAAAGCTATCTCGTGTAATTCGTCATTAGTAGTCTTAAGTAAATTACAGTCGATCGAGGAAAAACGTTTGGAGTGCAGAAAAAGCTCGTAACTCGAGCCAGTAAAACCGCTTGCTCAAATCCGAAGCGTTATGGCTATGCGGTGTCAAGGAATTGCTACACATCTGGAATTTATTCTCAAGACTTTGCATTCGGATTTTAAGCAAAGGTTACTGTAGAATATGAAGACTAGCATCGATTTACAATAAGCACAACTAATACATGGTGATGTTTTTTAAACCAGCTTGAAAAAGAACAAAATGTCCTGAGTTTTTTGCATAAATGGAGTCTTTGATTGAAATTTGATGCCTGGAAAAAATTTGGCTGGTCCTTGAAGAATAAACCCTGTATAACTGCTGAAATTTGGCAAGCATCTGCCTATCACTTCGAGAAATACAAGTGTGATGTATTGTTCTTTAAATGACTTCACGCAAAGGTGAATGGCTAAGAACTTTTCGGTTGTCAATCGTTTAATCGTGATCTGTAAAAATATCTTCTTGTATGATTCAATTAGCTATTTATGACATTTTTAATGATCTTCCTTCTTATGGGAATATGATATGATACCCATTAAATTCCATTATTAAATTCAGTACCGATACTACATGTTAGTGGTTCAAGAATAATACTTATTAAAAACACAGTCCAACCTGAAAAACGAAAAAATAAAAGCCATCAGACTCCTACAGATATTAACAAATATTTTTAATATCACGGCAAGGCCGTACTCTGAATAATTCACATAAAAATCCGTGTGTTTATTGTGCAGGGCGTATTCGTGGTACCAACACATTCGGTCGCACGGCGATGCGGTCGCCAACAACTACACGTTTCATACAGTCATCGCGGCGAATGATTCCGCACCGAAACCCCTCAGGGATTTGAGGTAAGCATTTTTTTAAATATTTTTTTAGGGTAGTAGGTTGTTTTCTTGATGGGAGGTCGAGTTTTGTTACTGGGATGTGTCGTGTTGAGTCTACTTTGTCTACATGATTTTGTAAGGAAACATTACGATCAAATTATAATAATATATCTATCTTTTCCTTAGTGTCTACCTTCTATAGCGTTGTTCATGGATTGGTGATTTTGAGGTAAACTTCGTAAAGATATTAGTTATAATTATAAAGTACTATGTCATTTCTAAGTGTTTTCCTTCTACAGCAAAGTCACGTTCAATTACACCGGAGAACCATTTAAACTTCTATTTACTGTAGAACGTGTCCAAAACAAACATAAAATACATGTTCTTTGTTCCACGCAGTAATAAAACATCTCGTAGACATTGGGAGCAACTACGGTTTCTAATATAGTCTTTTTTTTTTCGATCTCAGGCAAAGGCGTATATTTTACGTCCGCCTTCGACCCTCTCATATTGGGATCACAATTTTTCCGCGTGAACCCCGGCTCTTGTACATTAATAACAAATGTAATGCCTTCACTGTACTATTATTTCATCCCCCTACTCGTTTATGCCATTTGGTTCCTTAAGTTCGCGCTATAACGGGGCGGATGAAGTGGGGGACTTATTGACTTACGTAATCCCGATTGGAGGGCCAATAGGCATGAAAACGATTTAGTTTCAATTAACAGCCGAACTTTAGGATAGTGAAATATGCTGTGCTTAATCGTGTAAAGTGCAATACATTCTGATTATTTAGTTGCTTGAGTAGATATGATATACGAGTATATGATAGATAGATAAGGGCCACGGGTAGAAAATGTCTAAGGCATTAACTCCGCCTTTCTACAGTACTTTTTACTAGAGCATATGTCACCGGAAAATTCCAGACTCCGTAAGATTGTAATAAATGTTGTTTTGATTATGATTTCTCGATATATTGGGAAAAAATAGTTTTGTATACAATAAATCCCATCCAAATTCAAAAGTTTCCATTAAATCCGTGTCTTATGAAGAAAAAATAGTTTACAATTTCCCGCGATATTTTACAATCTTACGGCGTTTGCAATTTTTCGGTGACACATATAGTTTTAATGGACATCCCACCCAGACGCACAAAACGTTTTGGGAACACATTCATTGTGCGTACAGCTAAGGAGTGGAATTCCCTGCCAGAGTCTGTGTCTCCTGATAGCTAGCTGGGAGTCTTTAAGTCAAGAGTGAATAGTTTACTTCTAGGCAAGCGTGCTTCATCTTCGACCTTATCATCGCTCACCATCAGGTGAGATAGTAAACAATCGTGTGCCTGTCAATAGTAAAAAAAAGTTTATTTGCAGATAGATGAATACGATGCTTTAACCGTTTCCTAGTAAAAGAATTTGTTGAAATAGATAACAAGACTTCAAAACAACAAGGCTTCAGTACAAAGCATAAAGTTGAAGTACAGATTGCGATCTGCAGATCGGGCAGAGCAACGTCGTTATTATTTCATCTTTTGATCAATTGAAAATGCTTGCCTTTTTCTTTTATGATAAGCTTCTTTTTCTTTTTGAATTGGTCAAGATACTTATCTTGTTGAATTGGTCAAAATACTTAATACTTAAGGATTACTTTGAATTATGTATTTTGCATCACAAATCACTAAAACCTTTACGTAGGTATTAAAACATCTGCTAAGGTTCGAAAGAGTTGCTGCGGCCCTGGAAAGCAAAGGGCATTTTGTAGTAACACTCTCGAAGTGATTTGATGAAATGCCATCCAATAAAAAACCAGTCTCTTGTTGTCAAGATGACAGCGACAGAATGATTTTTTTTGACAGATAACAATTGACAGAAAATGAGCGAATGATTAAACTCTTCTAGCGCAATAACAATGCATTAACAGTTCTAAAATATTTTTGCTGTATTCATTAATATTCATAGTTCCAAGATTAAACGGAAAACACAACCTAATATTACAGCGTTTGTAATCCAGCTCAAGTCAAGACTACGTGACGGTACATCCCCGAAATCCATTTAACATTAAAATAAGCCAGTTATATTTGTGAGCGTGCGGCTCAAAGATTATTGTGTACTTGACAACGCTATGAATTTATTATCAGGCATCACGCGCATTTCCTCCGCAAGCTAATGTGCTCAGAATGGATTATTAAAATTGATATTGTTTACGTTTTCCACCCTAAATATTATGAATTTCGTTTAATGGAGAATTGGGGACTTATGGGAAGGTTCTTTTTTGTTGATTTTGTATTTTCATTTTACTATGTCGCTGCTTTTTAAAATATTCTCCAAGTGTATAGACTTTACTAATATACGCAAAAGTCGAGGACTTTTGTTCAGTGCATTCTAATTCTCATTGGATTATATATTCCTTACCACTTGGGAAATACTATCACGTAGCCTTTACCTTCTATCAATCTTGTAATCAATAAGGTAGCTACTACTCATATTTGCTGCATAACACATTAAGTACCAGCGCACAACTGCCCTTTGCAATAAGATTAAAAAGTAGTTGATCGGGCACTTTGGCAATCAAGGATCAAAACTGCAATTGCAATCATGCGAAGCTTAACTGCCTAAGATTTATTTGTAGAACACGTTCAATGGTCTACAACTGATTCAATCTGCAGTATAGAATCTAAACTAAAGATTCAACTAGTTGTTAACCATGCACTTTCTTCTACAAAGAGATTTCAGGCACTCTAGTTTGTGACTGCAATTTTGAAAATTATATTTAACTGCTCCGTTGGTCTCGCGGTCGCAAGCGCGACAGCTGAGCTGGAGTCCTAGGTTCGATTCCTGGGTCTGGCAAAAGTGTCATTGGGTTTTTCCATTAGGATTTTTCTGTGACAGTCCGGAGTTTGGAAGTTGGTGGTGTGATACCCCTGTGCCTCGGAAAGCAAGTACTATTAGAGTGATGGAAGAGGGAGTACATCTGTGTTTGCGCACATACTTGTGCGCTTATTTATGTCCCAGACTAATGGCGAAATCGGTAAGGACTAGGTATTATTATATTTTCGAAATATATCTTTAACTAATCAATATTTCCTTAGAAACCGCTGCCTGAACCCAGGCAAGTACAGCCACTACCTGGAGCGCTGGCTAGCGGAGTACAGCAGCCACCAGCTGCACATCATCGATGGCTTGCAGCTGCGCGCGGAGCCAGCCGCCGTCATGAATACGCTGCAGAAGTTCCTCAAGATATCGCCGCATATCGACTTCAACAAGTTGCTCAAGTAAGTCTTTACCAACAATGGGGCCTCGACAAAATGTTATTCTTCAGTAATATCAGCGTTAAAAACCCAAAATATATGGACAGACGACTTTGTCGCGGGTCGATCTTGGATAAGGCTAGCACAGGAACGTGGGGATAGGCAGGAAAAAAAGTGAAAGCGATGCCTACGCTCAGCAGTAGGCGAAGTCACGAGTCGGACTGTGGACGCTGATGATGATGACAACATGGTTCCATACATTAAGGAATTTTTGAGTTTCTTTATCGCCGATAGAAAATCACAGTACCTAAACTTCAAGGATTTTTTTGTTGCCCTGTCTTTCCACTGCGATTTTTAACGGTATATGAACGAAAGAAGTTTTGACGTAGGATGTCATTCAACATGATACATGTTCGTTTTTAAGGGAATAAAAAGTGCCGCCAGGTTAGAATTACCAAGTTAATGTCAATATGTATCTAAAATAAGAGATGAATAAAATCGTAGTTCATTCCTTGGATAAAACCGTAGATTTCAAAATTATAGGTTTATCCCTTAAATAATTGCTTCGTACTCAGAATGGTATGCCTGTCACCAAATATTGGAACATAGGGCACAGGGAGCTTGTGCTGCTTAGGGCACCCTGACACTGATAGGTTAGGTTCCAATGTTATGACGGGAGCTAGAGGTAGCTCCCGACATACCATTCATGTTAGGTTCCTTTAAACCCTGCAGACAGAAATAGGAGCCCAGCGCAGCGGGGCTTCTTCGAATGATCGTTTTCAATTATTTTGATTATACAGTTATCAGGACAAACCCGTTATAATGAATTCAAACCTATTTATTTGAGACTTGGATTTATTATGGAATTGTTTTTATATTGTTTGGCAACTACATTTTGGTGACAGATTTATTATTTTGGGGACAAACTCTATTATTTAAGTAATTCAAAACCAGTTAAATTGGCGAGAGCTACAATTTTTTAATCCCAGAGACTAATTTAACAGGTGCAAATGTCAAACTCCAAATTGAAAAAACAAAACTACAATTACTTGAGATGTCAAATTAGTCTCTGGAATAAAAACGAACTTTAGTATCTTACAACTTACTTCATTTGCGCTCAACCAGAATGTTATAATAGTAACCTACTTATTTAAGCACCATTGTTACTAACACCAAAATACTAACAAAATTATGGACCGAATAGTCTGAAATAAAGTTGTATTTATTTATTTATAACTTTCGACTCCCTGAACACATAAAAATGGTCGTTGTATTAATCATTATGAATAACTTTCAGCATGAGACCAACCCGGAAATAGCAAAAGAATAACCCTTGTACAAAGATAAAAAATGCCACATAATCTTGTTGCGTAGGACTGACTTCCTGCTTACGATTCCATCTCAAAGTTACATTTCCATATTATCATCGCAATTTAATATTCCGTCTTGTTACTGTCTAATAATATTAATTATACACTTTTGTTACGGACACCAAAAATAATGACGCCACGCCGAATTAATTTAGCAGATAATGCTGTTTAAGTACATTAAGTCACGCCGCGTTTTCGCCCGACATTTTATTGTGCTGAGACAACAAACTCGAGAAGATACGAAGACATAAAACTGGTCCACACCTTGTAAAGTGATATTGTACGGTCGCCGAGGAGACCAGCAACCTCTGCAATTGCCGATAACTTAGCTACAATGGCCCCTTAAACTCTAGGCGCACAACTTCGCTGAACTAACTCGCTGGGACTAATATCACTGCATAATGCCCTATCTACATAAAGCAGCTTGTTGCAATTCTAAGCCTTCCTTAGGAAAATAGCCTTTCGTTCCCCGCCGTCGGACTCGCCTCCAATGAGAATTCTGTACCGCATTCGTACTCTCAAATTTAGACTTGTTACATTTATAGAATAATTTCGATTTAAACCACGTCAAATAGGTCTTTGCTCGTCGTGTCGACATAATGAGGATTGATTATTATATGCTATGGAGACCTAAATCAATGTAGGTTTGTAGGAACGCAAAAGCACGCTCCGTTGATTCGACCGCTTCAAGCAAATGATAAAATCATTGAAAGACTCACAGAATAATATACATGAGCATGAGAAAGGGATTATACAGCGAGAAATGTAGGTAAATAATGTAGAAGATGGATAGTTTGTGTACTGCCCTGTAAATAATAGTCCTGTGTACATTATACGTCAATAGGATAAAGGCGCCCCGTGATGTATGAGTAGGTAGATAGAGATAGACGAAGACGCTTCCATGCAAATATTTGAATACATAAATTTTTGTTTCAGGTACGATCCGAAAAAAGGATTTTTCTGCCAAGCAGTAGGCAACGATAGGACGAAATGTCTCGGTAAATCCAAAGGTCGGATATATCCGCCAATGGAAGAGAAGTCTGCCAAGTTCCTGAAGCGTTACTATACGCCGCACAACACAGCGCTGTCCAAGCTCCTCGTGAGAATAGGTCGGCCTGTGCCGCAGTGGCTCAAAGACGAATTGTCGTCAAACGGATAGCATATCTTTCAACCTGTAAGGTTGAGACGAAACAAGAAAGTGTTACACGGCTTGATCAAAGTCTGTGTCATCAGGATCCCTTGACGAGGCCAAGGGTCGGCGCGGCGACGCCACAGTTACAAACCGGGCGTCGCGAGCCGCACCGCGCATGTTGTTCTTTCCAAGTGTTTCAATGTGAGAGTATCCTTGTTGAACAAATATCTTTGTCTATCGATTCTTGTAATGTAATGTTTTAAAGAGTGATATTTAACGACTTAAAGTTCTTGATCTGTTTGAACGAGATGAAGATTGATATTATTGTTTTAGTTTAATTTTGACTCTACGTAGGGTGTAGTGAATGACTGTGTGTTCCCAGTGAAACGGTTACGATTCGACTTTGCTTGCCTGATCATGTTGTTTCTTAGCCATATGTATATGGACAGCGCCCGGCATCGTGCGCCGGTCTAGGTGCTATTTGTTAGTAGATTCATCCAACTTGTACATTTCTGTTATTACTAATCCGTCTTGTTTGTATTAGAAGCAATTATGTCGTTATCCCATCATGATTTTATGCTAAATTGATAACGCTTGGTAAATAGGTATAATTATTCATATTTTATGTTATACATACGAAATGGTTGCATGTAATCTTTCATTCCACGCTCTAACCGACCGTCGCTACACGCTTATTTTAATATTTTTGTTTAATTACAATGTACGTACCTGATGCAATTTGTAAATTTGTAGTTAATTTTGTACGTTTCATATTAGTGTAGGTTCTAACGTTATTTTAACAATCTCCTTGTCTTTCTGTGCCATAATATAAAGTGACGCAAGTGGCACTCAAATATATATTATTTTAATTAATTATTATTTTAATGTTTATATATATTTTACAATAGATCAAAACACTAGTCTTTTATGTAATGCGGCAGAATCACTTTCGTTGAACAGAAGCACAAGTGGGCACTTCATGTCTCTTGAACTGCTCGACACTGAATGACACACGATACATCACTTTTATGTTCAGTTACCGAATTAGCCGTAAGAATTTTTAATATACATTTTAAAGATGTCGCGTTATATTTTAAATAAATGATATCAATGACGACACAATGAATGAAACATAAATGTATTTGGTATATATTTTGATATGCATAAATTTATTGGCGAGATAACTCGGCAAGGAAGATGAAACTTTTTGTAAAACTGATTCATTATAGAACGTTTCTTACTCTTTGTTGTAATAGATGTCGGTACTTAAAACTTGTAAAAATTCTTTTCTCGTGAGAAATACATAGAAGAATACAGAAAAATAATTATTACGAAATCGATATTTGAATATAGCGTTAAATATTAATATTTTTATGGTACATACGATTATTATCTTTTTGTTTAATGTTTGTCGAGAGGCTTCATATTAAATTTATATAAACTTCTGATGTTCTTGATATATTGTGGAGATGTGTGTTACGTAGAAAACGGCCTTACTTAGAAGGAGCTATGAAACTTGCTACGGTGTTGCAGTCTGTGAACATGTCTCGACATGGAAACGCATAGTTCTCAATTATTTATGTTCCACTCGGAAATTACTATAAGTTTGTATCAGTGTGAAATCTATTAGAAAACGCCCATGTTCATTTCTCATAATAGATCTTATATTGTTTAGAGAATCGTTAATAACGATACAGCCAATGACTGCTCTTAAAATGTGTTCTTTATAAGAAATTAATACATCACTTATTTTATTAAATGATTTAAACCTCAAGTGTGTTTGTGTAATAAATGTAACCTCTAATAAATTCGTGTGAGCTCTAACTCGAATTAATTCAAATGATTAGCAGTGTAATGGCCTCTACAAACGTTTAGATAACGGCGCGGATCTGCGCAGCTAGACCGTTAAACTGAGACATGTAGATATATTGGATCTCTTAAATATCCCTCGGTATATTTGCAGTAATACGTAACGCTGCCACTGCAGCCAGTCGGGTGCAATCCTGAGGAGATACAAGCTAACCGCCCCCGAGCGCCTTGAAAAATGTATTACCTAGTGCTTCTGTATTGTTCGATAGTCGATACAGAACGCCCGGGAAATATGCTCTGCAATAAGTTGCGGCTTCGATGTGTGCATACTTAAACAAAAGAAACGCATTAGCTGCGCTCCTTTGTTCAGTTTTCTTTTAAAACATGAAAGGAAATATCTGTGAAATACATTAGAACAAAAGTTATTAAGAAACTTGGTATTGGTAATAGATATTCCGCTAGGAATACAAGATTGAAGAATACCAGCCCAACACGAATGGCGTGACAAATTCCATTGAGCTGCCGACGTCGATAAGATAATGGCAAATTAGAGAGAAAATATTGTCATTCTTTTCCAGCAAAATATATTTTCAAGGCAGACATTTTCTGTGTAGGTAGGCACTGTCTCTAATGAGTTAGTTGCTCCTAGAAAATATGATGGTAATTTCAAAGTGGAGTACCTACCTAAGTATAAGCAGGTCCTGGAATAATGAGTTGATGAGTTACATGAGGAGTAATTGCCTACTAAAATATTACTTCAAGAGCCCGCGATGATCAGACCTTCGTTATTTTATAAAAGCGGAAAGTTGCTCTGTGTTTGTCCCCAATACAGGTGAGATCTTCCCCCGACTATGAGGTTTGGATAATGGTTGCTTTGGCTGATAAACGATAAAGTAAAAATTCGTTAAAGTATAAAGGTCAGTTTTATATTATATAAGTACATTAACTAATTTGAGAAACAATGTTATACACCTTTGATAAGTACCTGCTTATTAGCCAAGCCACCGTGTTGCGGAATTTGTTAAATTACTAAAATACTAAATTTCGCCAGAAATTTAGGTACCTGGGCGAGTCATGGGAGTGCCAGTAAGTAGCAGAATTGTAAATAGAATCCTGATGGAAAACTCAAAACACATCCCGACCTGGAAATCGACCGAGAGTCCCTTGCGACCAACGAGGCAGTCAATAAATAAATACTTATACTTTCCATATTCCTATTTGTAGGTAGGTAGATACCTGTCTACTTCTTGCAAACTAGCGGCAAAGAAATCGTGCATGAACCGAACTTCGTAAAACATGAACTAAATTTTTCAGTAGTTACTGAACTAAGTATGTATTCTGCTGGCAAAGTTCGGGATACGCTTATTACCCACGGCCTACGCCTGTAAGCGAACCTACCTACATTAGTAGGTAGAGAAAACACGTATTATACACCCTAGTTTGCAACTAGCATTGGAGTTTTGATTGGATACACTACACATGTGTAGCTACTCCTACGTTGGACGCAAGTTCGGTTCCTGACTTCCCCTTAAATACGCTTAAACCTTTTGCCGTTACATTCATATCAAAGGACATGTAGCTTACGAACTGCAAAATATGATTTACCTACTTTTCACAGTGAAAAGAAGGTTGAAAGAAGGTCCTTTCAAAATATCTAACTCCACTTCTCCACAGGCTACTTTGATAACTATATATGCTATGAAATAGCTCGAAAATTTGTATTTACCAAGTCAAATATGTACATGAAAACTTTATTTTCTTTACCGTTTTTTTCTGAAATATAAAATAATCATGTCATAAGAAGATAGGGTAATGAATAATCATATATATTCTTCGATACAAACATGGAGATAGGTAGGTCAGCATTAAACTGACTGTAGTAAAATTTCAATCATCATGCTAGCCAAACCGGATTCAGCTGAATACCCGTATTGTACGTGAAGCGGACCAGATCTCTACAACCCTTTTTTTTTTTTTTAAGGATGGGAAATCATCAAGTGTCAGACTCTTACTGACTAAAACCCATCCGTGTTCCTTCTAAAGCCCTTTGCGTTCCAGGGCCGCGGTGACTCTTTCGAGTAAATTCCGCAACCCTGGCAGGGACCTCTACAACCCTGGGTAACAATTTTGGCAAGACAACGACTGGTGTCAGATTTTCTGGCTTCTGACAATCCGTAACCACTGCCAAAGATCAGCAAATGACAGCCGGGGCTAAGGGCTTAACGTGCTTTCCGAGGCATGGAGGACCCTTGATATGTTAGGACCCATCCACAGATCGAGCTCGGCAAGCGTTGCTTGTTAGACTGTTATTATTTTATATACTTTTTGAATATACTTCTCATAAGTTAATGTTTTTATTTCCTACAATTTAGTGACTTACATTTTGAATCGTCTCCTTGAGCCCTTTATTTTTGCACCCCACATGTCTCTATCACAAAAAACTACGTTTAAGCGTTATCAACTTACTTTTCTTTCTTTCAAAAAAACTAAAATTAAGTGCTCGTCAATTCATACAGCCTATTGATTTCTGTTGAATAATAAATCTAAAATCAAGGCGCAGCAATTCATATAGCTTATGTGACTTGGCCACTTAAGATGAGTCTAATATTACCACATTTGTTTAGATTTTAACAAATGTGGTAATATTAGATTCATCTTCTCATCTCATCAGTCCGGGCGTGTCAAAAAGTACTTAGACATACAAGTACAAAGGAAAAACATTGCCCTCTTTCTGGGGCAGTCGTGTAAAAAATATGCAGACTATACAGAATGATAAAGAATAAGTTAGGAATAAAAAAACAGATGGATAGAATCATAATCAAAAGCCAAGTTAAGGTATAAGAAATTACCGAAGCTGCTTAAGCTTTGGTAATACCTAAGTAAGTGACGTGTTTTCGTCTGCAATAATTTAGTTTGAAATTTGTATTTTTTGGCATAATAATAAAGTTTATTATTTATTATAATTTTTATAATTTGATAATCCTCGCGGCAGTAAACCTATCTCACACCATAGGGCCTAGCATGAATGCTTTTGACGTAGGTATAGTAACGTAACGTAACATTTGACCATAACTATATTACTCGTTCCGCACATAATATTTATTTTAATTGGATACTGTATTCCTATTTTTGTATGAAACAAATTGTGTATGTCGCATAAAATTAAACCAAAATACTATGGGGTTGTCGTTTTTTATATTCAAAATTCACTAACGTCAACGATACTGTAACGTTACTATACGTCAAAACATTCGTGCAGAAGTCAGCTGAAGAAGCAAGCTCTCATCATGGGTTTATCTTAAAATTACGACAGTGATGGATGAGTGTGCCTACATAATTCATTTATCTGCGATTAAGGGTCCGCCTGGATCCGCCTGATGCTCGGCGCGGCTGCTTCATCAAACTATAATTGACACGTTAAAATGTTGTTAAGCTAACGCCTTGTAGCATCGATGTGCTTCTCTTGAGCGCTGTCGCCGCGCTAATACAAATTATGCTTAAGATTGGGTGGGGCTTATAGTGTGGGTTTGAAACGAGTTAAAATACCTACACCCACATAATATTAATATAAATATATATATCTGAATAATTTCGGCCTAAATATTCCATGGAAGGTAATTAATGCGTGTGTTTTATCGAAAATGAACTCAGGCTTAGTATCAGTGTTGTAACTACGTGTAGCAATGTACCTAAAAATCATATAGATACCTATATACTGGTATCTTGGCTTGTCAAAGGTAATTAAGGATACAAAAGCATTAGAGACAGACATGTCTAGGAACCTACTTCTACAAGATGCCCCGGCAACCGGCAATAGCCCCGTCGAGTTATGCTACATTCAGGGCCGCCGTAAGCGGGCGTGCAAAGCGTGCACCGCACACGGGCGGCACGCCCAGGGGGCGGCAAATTGCGCGACTTCTCACGTAAAAATCAATGGTGTGATGTATTAGAAAGAATCATAGGGGTAATCAAGTATTTATCTCATCAGTGTCATTCAGAGGGTCATCAAAAATATTCTATGATCATTTAAATGGTATTTTTTTAAAAGCAATCGAAATGATAGCATCCTTTGATTCAGTCATGCGGGAACACATTCACAGAATTCAATCCTCGAAATCAGATTCAAGTTGTATGACTCACTATTTAGGAGATCCAATTCAGAATGAAATAATTGAGTTGTTCGGCAAGACCATAAAAACAAATATACTGCCATTGCCAAACAAATATTCTATCTATTATTTTGAACACCACACCAGGTGTAAGTCACACAGAGCAAATTACAGTTGTACTTAGGCATGTAATTTTAAATAATGAAACAAAGAATGTTGAGATGCGTAAAAATTTCATTGGTTTCTGTCCGATCACCAGCACCACAGGTAAAGGTTTATTAAATTTTGTGTTAGATTTATTTTCAGAATGAAATCTCAATATTCAAAACTTACGTGGTCAAGGTTATGATAATGGATCTAATATGCGTGGAAAACACAATAGACTACGAAAAAAAATTTTGGAAATCAATATCCGCGCATTTTATGTCCCATGCTCGGCACATAGGCTTAATTTGGTAGTAAACGATGCAGCAAATGTTACATATGAAACTGTGAATTTCTTTAATATAATTCAAGAAATTTTCGTTTTCTTTTCATCATCTACAAAAAGGTGGTCGGTAATTTGCAAACATTTACCAGATTTAAAATTAAAAGCTTTGAGTGCAACGCGATGGTCCAGCAGAATCGATGCAGTTAAACCATTACGGTATAACCTCGAAAAAGTATTTGATGCTTTGCTGAAAATATCTGGTGATTCGTCGGCATGGGATTGTACTACATCTCATAAAGCTCATTCCCTTGCTTTAAACATTCAAAATTATAGATTTATTTGCTCGGTAATAATTTGGTTCGATATTTTAAACGAAATTAATGCTCTGAGCAAAATGATGCAGAGCCCCACAGTGATACTCAAATCTGCATAAATTTGTTAAATAAGTTGATTGAGAAGTTCACAGAATATCGCACGGCTGAACACTTTGAAACGGTGTTAGCAGAAGCTTCCAAAGTGGCTTACGAACTCAACGTAGAAACAGATTTTCCTCCAATAAATACAATCAGTCCAAGAAGAAGAAAATCAACACAATTTAACTATGAACACAGTGATGACATTTTAGAGATTAGAGATAGAGTAGAGTTTTATTTTAGAATCCTAGATCTAACAATAACTTCTTTAAAGGATAGATTCGACGAGTTAAAAACATTTTCCGACGTATTTGGCTTTTTTAGCAATAACTTATTTAGTTATTCCAATGATGAGTTAATGAAACATTGTAAAGATAATCTGAAACTTAAAGATGATTTAAGTAGAGAATCAGACATTGACGGTATTGACTTATTTAATGAAATCATTGCATTAAAGTTGCATTTTGCAGAAAACCAGTATAATGATCCTCAAACTCTATTACAATATCTTTTTACCAATTACTTCATTTCAACATGATTTCAACATTTCCGAACACAGCAATAGCGCTAAGAATATTACTTACACTGCCGGTTTCAGTTGCATCTGGTGAAAGATCTTTTTCAAAATTAAAAATGATTAAAACTATTTAAGATCAGCAATGCTCCAGCAAAGACTAAGTTTTTTAGCAATACTTTCAATTGAACATGAAATTTTAGACAGTTTGGACACAAGAAAGTTGATACAAGATTTCGCAAATTTAAAAGCAAGAAGAGTACATTTTTTGTAGATAAATAGAAATAGAAAACGTAAGTTTAAAATTTTTCACATCAGTAAACAAAACAAAACAAGTTAATTTAATTAATTATTTACAATAAATGTTTTGTCTTCGTTTAGTTGTTTTTCGTTTTCCCCACCATAATAAAAAGTGTATGTGTAAAATTGTATGTGCACATTATGCAATGTGCACCTAACAGTAATAAAATTAGACGCACAAGAAAACTTCCAGCCAGTTATTTTTATGAATAAACGGATTTAATAAAGGCGGAATAAAATGAAATTAAGCTTGCTAAGGCATTTTACATAAAGCGATATTAACTCTTTCCCGGGCGTAATAAAATGTCTTAGAATGTGCACGGGAGCGCATTTGCATCAACCAATTTTATTATATGGTGGACGGTATTACTGTTTTCTGTACCTAGATGTGGTTGGGTAGGAGACATTTTGCCGTTTTATGATGTGCCGACGCCAGTGAGCCTTATTACAAAGACCGAGATAACGTCGCTCGAAATTCTGAGATCTTTGGTCCGTGATGTGCCTTGCGGAGTTGCAATACGTACTGTAGAATTCGTCTATTCTAGGGATGTTGCGGAGCTTCGACTCCGATTCCGATAAACCGGAACTTCGGACTTCGGCTCCGACACTTTTAATCGGAGCTCAAAGCACGGCGGATAGGGTTGGTGCAAATCAGCCACAGTCTACGGTGTAGGTGATATTATGATTATTACTCTTACACTTGTCATTAACGCAATATGTAATCCACCTCCGCCTCCCATTCCGGTTCCGACTCCATCATCATCTTCCTGCCCTTATCCCATGTTACTTGGGATTGACGCAACACGTTTTTTTCTTCCATTCTATCCTGTCAACCGTCGAGAGTGACGAAAGTAGAGTTCACTGTAGAGTGAGAAAAGGTAGTTAGTGATAGCACTAACTCCCTTTTCTTTCATATCAGTCCTCACACAATTCATCCATATTTTCTTTGGCCTCCCTCTCCCTCTCCATCCATCCACATTTATATTCATAACTCTTTTAGTAACATGCGTTTCATCCCTTCTCTTCACAAAACCATACCGACTCCCACAAAGCAAATTTAAAATCTCTGATACCGACTTCGATTCCGATAAAACCACCTTCGTAACATCCCTGGTACATTCAAGAGCAGTATTTGGAAAGAGGTGAGGCGCCGGGCGGGCCGCCTGTCGAGTGTTTGTTAGTGCTGGTGATAACGCGAATTTGACGAGCTCCTCGACCTCTATCCGAGTATTCTATCAATTTTTGATGTTTGTTTGATCATTACCTACATTCTACAAATGCACTTGATGGCAGGTGCACTAAATGGAGAGCAAGCAAAACGTTTTCTATACTTAATAATATTATAAAACTGAAGAGTTTGTTGAAAAATTATTTTAGTGTTGGATAGTTCATTTATCGACCAATAGGAGCGGAGCATTCATGAAAAATGTGACGCAGACGAAGTTGCGCGGGTCAGCTAGTGTAGTGTTTAAATAATGTTGGTTAGGGACTTTTTTTCTAAAATTATTCTAAATGACTTCTTCCGCTCTGAGTGGACCGGAAGGGCGTGTCAGACTCTTACTGACTAAAACCCATCCGTGTTCCTTCTAAAGCCCTTTGCTTTCCAGGGCCGCGGTGACTCTTTCGAACAAATTCAGCAACCCTGGCAGGTTGGTTAGGGACTTACATAAGTGGGCTTATGTAAGTCCTAACTTAATATTGTAAATGTGAAAGTGAGTTTCTTTGTTACGCTGTCACACCTAAATCGCGATTTTAATAAATTTTGGTACGAGTGAGAAGAGGAGAGTGAGAGGGTTAGTCTCCAGGTAGGTAGGTAGGTGTAGACCCTGGAGACTAACTCTCTCCAGTGTCTATCTTTGTACTACATAGGCTACCTACTTTTTTAATGAAAATCTATAATAACGCGAGAAAAGCTGCGGGCAAATGCTAGTATTTCATAACAAAACATTGAAAACGAGACCTTCCTTCCTTCATAATCTTTAACATAAATATTCCAATCGGTACAAAATCAGCTTTCGATAAATAACGAACTGGAAATGTTGAGCTTAATACAATAATATTTTACAAAAAAAAATAACAAAGGTCTTCAATGTTAATTAATACATTTCTGTAGCCTTTGTTAACGAAAACAAATTATATAAATGAAGCGATTTTGTAATGAATCAAGCTTTGTTTTTAAATTACAAAATAAGCAGCGACGGAGTATTTAGTACGATTGGACGGCTTTTTGGTATTACCGATACAAAATTAATGAGGTGTCTACTAAAATTAGAATACAGAAGTGGAGAAGGAAATGCCAAGATAAACAGTTGATTGTTGCCTACCTAATAAATACGAGACGCGTCTTGTGGCGCAATCTACGACAGAAGGATGGCCAACAAACAATATCTAAGTTTGTGTCGCTTTGTCGTAATATTTGCCAAGACTGTGAAAGCCCCGCAGAGTTTGAGCGACTTCTCGAGCTTATTACTATTTGTGTTGCCAAGATTCCCGTCTCCTACATTTTGTGATGAAGGTATCCATCTAAGAAGGCACGCCGCGCATGGAATGTTCTTTTGTACGACGTGTAGTCCAATATGACTTAAAGTTCTCGTGAGCCCTGAAAACAATACGAAAGGTCACAACAAGAAGTATCCTCGTTCAAAAAATGGAATTTAAATAAAAGTTGGCCGCCATCGCGTATTTTGACGCTAAATAATGGCCATAATCTTCCCGCTACATAAAAAAAGCCTCAGCGAAAGCACCCATTAAACATCTCCCGAATATAAAAAAAGACGAAACGCACGTAGCACTTACTAAGTCGCGTTCTCTTTATTTCGCTATGTATCGGGCGGTGGAATGAACGGCATGTGTTTACGTCACACTAAGTAAGAATAATGGGCGCTCATAAATCAGTGGCATCTTCACGTCGTTTTGAATACTCACAAAAGATGTCAACTCGTAGCTAAGTGTGACTCCATTCGAGACAAACGGCACGAGCAACCTTAATTGTTCTGGCTCGTATTATTTAAATTTATACAACAAAGGGTTAAGCGCTTTAGTCTTTTGGTGAAGTCAAAGATTCGTAGCACAATGCTACGTTATTGCATTGTTGTAGCGCAGCGGCTACAGGTCGCCGTAGTAGCGTAGCGGCGTAGCGGCCGGCGTAGACCTTGCTACCACGCCGTGTGGCGGCTGGAAATAAAATACTGAAAACGTTTTTGCTGACTGGAAAGGTTTTTCGTTGCTGTTATTCAAAATAAAGAAAATACATTCATTTTCACGACAGTTTCGGACACACCACACACATAGGAAAATCTACAAAATAAATAAACTAATTAGAGTATGAATTACCTGCTTTATTGTTTGAAGCAAACTAAAAGTCGGTACAGTTAAATACGAACAAAATATCCACTATAACCTGGTTACTTCAGGTACAATGAAATCACGTCACGGTGATTACAACATCAGCTTCGTGCGTCGATCCGGCTAACCGTTGGTGACGCCAATCAAATCAATGTCAGCCCAGTTCGCTAAACGCGAAGCGACAATAATCAAGAAGAGTTGAATTTTAGGAACACATGACTATTTATTTTATAACAAATCATTTATAGCCTACCACGGTCATAATATATGGAGTTTTGTGATTCGCTTGTTATTGTAATGATGGACCATGGAAATCAAATGTATAATCTCATTAAAATGTAAGTTTTCACCTGCTCAGATTATAAGAAGATTAAGAATAAGAACAAGAATAAAGTTTATTCGTTCATTGTTACATAAATGAGTTTACAGCTATTACATAATAATAATATCTGTAACTATTTAATGTCAGTATTTTGTGGACGGTGGGCCCCAGACTGGGTAGAACCGATATCTTGGGGTCCTGAGTTGTGATTACATTAAATATAAACTACAATGGGGTGGACATGTTTTGCATCGTTTAATAAGAAGGTTGTTGTAAACAATGGTGCATGACAAGTTTAAAAATAAAATTTACCTACTAAAAACAAATTAACTTACAAAATATAGGTTTGTGTGTGTTAGCTTGTGAGTTCTGTAAGGGTTGTTGTGTGAGTTGTGTAAGTGTTGTGGTGTTTGTTTTGTGTACTTATGAGATATTTCGTTAAATTTGTACTTTTTTATGTAAGTTCTTTGACAGGATTGTTGTTCACAATTAGTTTAAAATTTCCGCTGTCTGTTCGTATGATAAAAGGGCAAGATATTTAATTAAGGTTATTTTTGATATCGCATTTTTTGTTGATTTAAAAAGATTTGTTAAACGTAATTGCAAACGGTCCGTATTATGTAGGTAGGTTTATAATATTTATAAGTAGTTTTATTAATAAAGCGTCTACCTACTATTAATTTGAATTTCTTCAATTTTTAATTATTCAACTTGACTCAATCCAGAAAGTGATTTTACCTCTGATTGTAAAATAGAAGTGAAAATATTAAATATTAGGTAACTATAACTAGGTATATATAAAAGATAAAACATTTATAAGTCATGTTTATTACAAAACCATTGAACTTACAATAAGTAACGAATAAATTTGAAGCTATATCGGACGACTTATTGTTTGATTCCAACATCATAGCAAAGCTGGGTCTCATGGAAACGAAACTAAGACGACTCATCGTATTTATTTGCACCAATATTTATGTTGATTCAATTGATCCTAGAAATATTGAATATATATTTTGTTACCTAATAATAAAATAGTTATCTGCGTAAAACAATTTTGTTTTCTCTCTTTTTCTGGACTACAAACGCTAACCTAAATCTCCGTCGTAGAATAAGATGAGTCACGCACAACGCGCAAATTACTGACAGATTTTCCATTTGTTACAAATCAATCACATTTAAAACATCGTTGAAAGTTTGTTACACGAATTTGTCTGTACGCCAATTAATCTGAAACTCAAACGGAACACAAATCCTGAGCGAGGTGACGTAAAGTCGAATGAAGCTTTCTGCCAAAAAGTTGTGACGAAAGTTGTTATTGTAGGTACGGCGGAGTGCGGCCGGCCGGGCCAACTTGCGCGCCTGCTAGCGTTTATTGAGCGGAAAGCGAGCGACGCGGCCAGTCGCCGACGCAGCCCGCCACCACCACGCTGTCCAACTTTATTTTGTTTCGAAGTTCCGCCTTCACTTTTTGTAATAACAGGTACCCAAATCTGCAATGTAACAGTTATCTCACGTCAAAACACAAATCGCATTTCCCATTCAAAGTGCTCAGGTTGTAAAAATTGATTTTTGCAGAACATTGAAACACAAATATTGTTTGGAAAAAGAAGCAATTTCGCGCGTCCCTTCTGAAGGCGAGGACTCTTATAAACATCGGGGCTCTGGCGAACTGCTGGTGTCGTAATCTCCCGAAAACATAAAAGCGTATGAAAACTTTAGTGTCCAATAAATTTTGTCAATACAGGCGAGACCAGGGCATAATATTTCAACCAACGTTTTAGCCACAATAGTAAGACGTGAATGCATGACTACGTTTTACCGTGAACATTCTAGCAATAAACCACTACAACAATTTAAGAAATAATTTTGCGTTCCAAAAAAATTATACTTAATTATTTTTTTGGTCTTGGTACGTTGAATAATAACTAGGTGCTCAGTGCCCTAAAATAAATCTGCCACCCTTTCATTTCTCAGCCCACGCCTGCATAAATTAAAACCGCTGTAATCGCAGCGAAATTATTATCTAGCTGTCTGCATTTATATATGTCACGGAGTTTGCCATTTTCCGGTGACATATACATATATGTAGGCAGCTAGATAATAATTTTGTTAGATGAAAATTTAGTCATAATAGAATATTAGGTAAGTAGGTGCCTATAGTCCTATGGTAACTAAACAGACAACACAAGGGTGTGTAGTTGTGGTCCAATTTCCCGCTTATTTCGTTTGGAGTGTATTTGAACGAGTGGCGCAGGCGAGGGCTCGTCAAAGCCATCAAGCAAATATTTTGTGACAGTCGGTGGAGCGCTCACCACCGCGGCCGCCCCAACGACTCGATTAATTATACTCCTGATCTAATTAGCTAGTCGGCGATCAATCGGCGCACGCGATGCTGGACAATTTGCATTTTGTTTAATCCTGTTTTTCAGGAAGTTCGGTAGCAATTAATCACATTGAGCCGCCTGCAATCATGCCTGTAATTACTGCTAAATCTTTTGAGAATCTCAACCTGCAATATTCGTAGAAAAGTTAACTAAATTAGGCTGTTGAATTTTGGTAATTAAGTAAATTAGCTACGTGAGTTATGAATAATTGAAGCGGTACACTCTACATACGACCTTCCTACATCAACATAATGTGTTTCTGATTGTTATTCTGGGAGCACACTTGTATGGTCCGTGTATCACTTTTCGGATTTTTCCGCTGAATTTCGTAGGTATATTAGCCGACGGACAGGCACGTTCACAATTTGCGGCTGCGGATTGGCACGAATGGAGCGTGCAATATCAAAGTTGTGGCGGTATATAGGTTCGAATATTGGACTCGATTGCCGAATGACGAACCACTAGTGTTCCGTAACCGCACCGCACCTCTCCGCTCGCCCTCGCCCCGCTCGCTCTCCACACTATGATTTGTAATTCAATTATGTCTAGTAGAGACCACAATTCTAGCTACAATCGTCCGTTCTCGACCACGGCGCGCAATAAAATTCATGAGACTGTTGTTACATTCATGAGAGGAATTGGGAAAAAATACTGTGTAAATACGTTTGCGATACACGAGAGATGTAGATTTTATGAGCGCGTGTCACGAACCCGCCTTGCGCCCGCCGCCGCCGTGCGCGAACCTACGCTTCCTCCGTTGTGTATTTTTTTATTTTATCTTACACCCAAAACTTTTCCCGACGTGATACCAGTATTAAGATAACAAGATTTTCAAACATTCAGGCGACGTCTAAATGAAGCAGATCTAACATTGCTCGAAAAATACTGTAAAACTTTTCTTATTCTTGTTCCATTAATAATTCAGGAGGCTCAACAAAAGCGGGCCTCAGTCTAATTTTATTAAGGGCTAGCAATAAGCATCACCTCTGCCTACTCCCGGTATTATAATCGTACCTATTATGTATTCTGATTTTATTCTATGTAATTACAATGGGATTTGGGTAGTAGGTGATTTTGCATTTTGTGAATCAGCTAAAATAAAAATTGAAAAAGCTAAAGTTAGGCACTTGTTCCCACAAGTGCCTAACTTTAGCTTTTTCAATTTTTATTTTTATTAAGTTAAACGATAAAATTCTAAAAGTTCTAGTCTGGGTCAAAATATTAAACGTCTTAGCTGAGTCTACAAAGCCGCTAGACTTAGTATTGGGAAAGCTTATACTGCTATGCTAACTTATCGACTCCTTTGGTCGACCAAGAAAAAATCTAGAAGTTAACAATGGATTCAAATACAAAAAGCAAGATGCCGAGAAAAATAAAAGATGAATTTTAAATAATTTCAATTATCTTAAATTTAGGGTGGAAAAAACATTATTTATGATAAGGCAACTTGGAAATAGCTTGAACAAAATGGCTCCCAAGCTCTTGCGACGGAGCTTCATCGGCATCGTAAGCAAGTGAATTTATTACTTTGTATCGTATTTTAATTATATAAGATTTATATTTTTACAGATTTATAGCAGTGGGTACCTTTAACGAGTTTTTGAACCAATTTTTTACTAGATTTACGATGTTAGACAAAAAAACTGAATTTTTATATTTTGCAACCTTCATTTTATCGGATGATTTGCATAACAGGAAAGGAACTTAGCATGAAAAATGCTTAGAGATTGGTAGTTGTTTACGTGTAGTACTCAGTGACAATATTGTTAAGTCTATCTACTTAATAATAAATAAATAGTAAGTTAGAATACTCTTTCATCAAGCTAAGTAAGAATGTATCGTTCCAAGTTCATTACAAAGCAGTGTTTGGGGCAGTTTGTATATTATACGTATAAAAGTAAATGATGGGTTATTTATTGACCATAACGGGGGAAAGTTCGGCCGTTAGCGGCACCAAAAATTAGATATTAAGGAAATTTCCTTATAGATAATGGGTTCAGCCACTATATATCATGTGACTTCGATATTTATGTCCAATGTTTTACTTTTATGTTTCACATTTAATGTGTGTTGGATATCGAATCCATGAAGAGTTGACAACATTTTGTATCATAATATTTCCAATCGTTTCCGAACTTGGGTATTTGAAATTTTTAACATATTTCCTAGTTTCGATAGCTACTGCAATTTGTGTCTTGTAATGGCGATTTATGCAAACTAAACACAACACATAAGATATCGAAAACAGAGACGCTTAGCACTAGAAAGTTGGAATTTGGTATGGGTATATGTACATACATATTAATCAGTATTAATCACACCGACAAAGGAAAAATTTAAAAAAAAGGTACAAGTAAAGTGGCGATGTTTTTTTATCGTCTTTCCTATGCTGTGAGTTATCGTTGGATCCTTTTTAAAATATGGAGGGTAGCGAAAACCATTTTTCCATCCCAGGATCCGTTTGCGAAATATTAAGCTTTAAATTGCTAATTTTGTTAGAGTCAAGTGTCCTCCCCTCTGCATGATAAACAGTTGATTTTGGAGACGTGAAAAAAAAACATGGTAGTAGCGTATATAACGAATTTATTTAAAAGGAAAACACACTGCGCGTGGCCCGATACGCTCTTGGCCGGTTCTAAACCTCCAATTCAACCGACTATAAAAGTAAACACTCACGAATAAATTACCAATAGCCACTCAACAATCACGAATGCCCCTCAAACTGCCCAAAAGGGCCATTCTGCAAATGCCATTTATAACGGACACTTAGCAATTTTCCTTTTTGTAACATTTTTCCGTCATAAAAGGTTTACAGCGGCTCCGCGGCAGTTCGTTTGCTGAAACAAAAATGTCCGGGGCCCGTGCATGTAGCTAACAGGGATTAAGAGTTGAAACATGGCGGCAGGCCGTAATAACGGACTTATTTACTGTGCAAGTGTGCAGCTCGATGTCCTATGTAAGTGACATTAGGGGAAATTGCATTGAGGTCCGCGTTGATTGGCTGGGTGATGAACATGTTAAGAATTACTTTTTTCTCGTTTGTTATGCTATTTCATTATTATGGTAGGTATAGGTACTCAACGCTGCTTGGTTTATACCTACACCACAGTTCTCTCATCATCTGCCTAGCCTTTTCCCAACTATATTGGGGTCGGCTTCCAGTCAAACCTGATTCACCTGAATACCAGTATTTAAACCACAGTTCTTTATGTATGATAAAATACCATGAAAAATAATGTATAAGTACTTCTTTTCTAGTCGATAGGCCCACTTAACGATCCCAGGATTCATCGACTAGATTGTGGCTATGTGAGAGTAACGTGGTTCCATATTCTGATAGTGATCACCGGCTGTTGGTTGTTGTGAGGAACAAATCCCACTCTACCTGACCTTTCACCAAAAGTCCAGGTGTCTTTTGAAGGTTTCCCACCGGAAACAGAAAAACAGTTCGCTAAGTTTATTGTAGCATCGTTGCCATCAATTAAATCGACCAAAGTACACTTGGGGAAAAACATACCATAGGGGAGAGATGGGTTAAATGTGCCGCGGGGAAGTTATTCGGATTGTGAAATAGGCTTTAAGAAAAAAAGATATAAATATATCAAGTAAATTCGTCATAAAACGGAACGCTGCAGCGCACCGATGGCAACTATCTTAGTTTGATAAGGAACGTCCGGTACATTGTTAAATTACATCGGAACAACTTCCCCGCGGCACGTTAAGCCCCGCTCTCCCCTTCCAAATACATACAATTGGTATTAAAATGGAAACTAAATTCCACCAAACTGTCTGTGATCGCACTGATATTTATAAACTTGCTATCTTCAACAATGTTGTTCTGAACTCCGCTAACTCGATCGATCTAAACTAATCGCAATCACGAAACTTGCGAGTCATCCTCAGCAACCCTGGGCGTCTTCACAACAACGATACATCTCTCAAATGTTCTTTGTGTGGCACAACGGTTGAAAATGTCTTTTTTATAGCACAACTTTGTAGTTTAAACAATTGGAATTGTGTCCAGCAGTGCAATTCGGTAAACATCTCTCCATGTTAACTTAAGTGAAGTGGAGATGTAATTGGCTGTCAAACCATTCAAACATGATGAATGACAGTTCACTTCACGCTCACTCCACCAAAGTGTACACGGTGCGATATTGACTAAATAGATTTGGACAATATTCCGTTAACAAACGCGTTTTACCTATCATCTGAAAACATAGCTAAATTATGTTATGCAAGTAAACACAAATGTAATTTCTGTGTTGGAATCTGTTATTATTTGTTATGGTGTATTATTATTAGCTGGTTATTAATTATTTGGGACGGCTGCGGCGTATTTTCACGATTTCGATGCAATATTGTGTTGGTGTAATTCGTGATACACACCATTATGAATAGGGACTTCAAACTAACAAATATCTAATATTAAACTTACATTTATAAATGGAAGTTATATACAAACCTGTTTTTGTTTACACTAAATGTGTATGTTGAATAGTATCAGAGTAGTATTTTTAGAGGGAGAATAGTAGTAGTTTTAGAGGCATCGCTTAGAATAGGCCGGTTCTATTCTAAGCGATGGCTCTAAAACCGCCGTCATAACACGAACTTATATCGAGCCCTAATTCCGTGGAGGCCTCGCAAATTACAAGCACCAGGCTTCCACATAAATCCAACCTTTTCAAGTTAATAAAAATGATTTAAGCACGCATTAAAAGGATCTTTTTCCCGCTGAGAACACGGAATTTATACTGGTAATAACTTGGCCGATTGTCCCGTAATTACGTGTTGTACATAGAAACGTTCACAGCGATACGGTCGCCGGCAAGGGTTAACGTTTACAAAAGACTTGATAATTATAATCGTTTGGGAACAAATTCCGCGGTTGCGTTCCTCGCGGCTTCCGAAGCATTTTAATTTCGCAAATTAATAACTGGGATATAAAAGTTGTGTAAGGCAGGAACAATAGTGGGTGGTTATATCGTGGCCGTAAACCAAGCCTGTCCCGGACGTATCCGCCGCGAAGGAGATACTGCCGACCGTTTATTGTGCGAGTACTTTGACTTGCTTTAGTTGGTCTTATTGAAAATTATTGTGGCTATCCTATCTGAAGAAATCTCTGAAAAGCCCTATATTTTTACTGGAATGCCTACAATTTATAAGGATAAGCCCAAAATCTTTTTGGCTGAGAATAAAGCGGACGGATCTTTCTAAGACCAGTAACTTTTGGGTCAGGGGTTGACCTACATCATCAAAATAAATTTTCATGATACACAGGTCGTATTTAACTAATTACTAAACGACAGTCAGTACCAGTTTACAAGCCAAAATTCCCGGATAACTTACCTCGCAGATAACAATAATTCAGAATGGTCAAGCGCAGATTGAAAGCACTTGGATAACAGATGGCCCCCATAATGCGCTCGACATAAATTCAGCAAGGCAGGTAATTGTCCAAATCACTGTCAATCTCTAATGACAGTGCCGTTTGTCCTCCTGATAGAGCCATTAATTTCAAGTTTCAACTTAAAACTGATTTAATATTATCGTGATACTGAGCTGTGGGAGATAGGTTTAGGTCACACTTGACTGCAATGCATAGTTGCAAGGTATGTTGTCTTCTTGTGTGTTGAGAACAATGATATTAGAGGACACGAATTATCTTATATCGATGGTTAGAAACTATTTTCTCCTTTTCTTTTTCTTGCCTCTGCTGGTAGTAGAGGCGACCCTATTTTTTGCTCATACAATTGCTAGTTTTCAATAACCCTAAGCGACAACTAAACGTAATGCCTAAACAAAAGTTCACTGTTGGGTGTTCCACGCTTAGCTCAATATCGAGAGTTGAAAATCCAAAGTGTAATATTTAGACATTGTCTACAATTAGGTGCCGCATAGTTTTCGTGAAAATTCGGGCACAAAAGCTTCCTGGGAGCTTCACAGAACTCGTGGAGCGACCGCCGTTCCAAGGATTTTGCGCGTTGGAGAGTAACAGCCTCGTATTCCAGGATGACGTGGGCGGTTGTTTGTTGGGCTCTAAAAAGCCTTAAGAAAATAGGTTAAGGATATAATTACGCGAAAAGCTTAGTTCTTATTTATATTATATTATATTATCATCTTTCAAAATCATTATAGGTTAATAACTAACCAGCGAATCGTTAATTACGATTAAAGCAAGACCCATTCTTGGTTTTCCATGCAATCTAGGTGCCATAGTAGAATTTACAGCACACAATGCATAAATCTAATATAAAATTAATGTATGTTAATGCTCCTTCGTTATAAACTGTAACAAAAATATTTTCTACCCGCGGCGTATGAATGAACGCACTTAAGTAATAAAACTAAATGAGATTTTCCGAAATGAGAGTAGAATGTTATTTTCATATTTGCATAATCTTCACATTATGAAGATGAAATTCACGCAACGATGATTCTTGCAACCATTCCGGAGACTTTGATTAATGGCATAATAAGCCATAAAATAAGAATTTTCTAAAATTTACTACTTTTTAGTAAAACACCCTGATTAAATAAATGGTTCTTTTTTGCTGACAAATTATCATGAGAGACATTTTCCATTTACTACGTAATGCCAAAAATACTTGACTTAGCAATGATTTGCATCCAAAATAATACTGCAACGCAAGTTCAATAATAAATAAATAAATCAATCGCAAAAATCCATTACAAACCAAAAACCGGCCAAGTGCGTGTCGGACTACGCAGAGAGTCGGGTTCCGTAGTTACCCGTTTCCTTAACCATGCCAGAAAAATAGTTAATGTACTAAACTATTATTATATTACAAAGTTACAAATGCACTTGGTTTTAAGTTATTTTCTAAGGAATTACTAGGAATTTTTTACTTCCATTTTTTACAATTTTTTAGTTCCATTTTATAAGTTGGTCACTACCTATTACACGATAAATTTTTTTTTTTTTCGCGCGAGCCGGACTCGCATGCTAAGGGTTCCGAAAGATCTCATTTTTATAACATGTTTCTTTCAAACCACAGAGTTCTTATAGGGTTTCCTGTGATCTATAGGCAAAGAAATATTATCAGTATTTTTTTCAAAATTTTTGACTTATTAGTTTTTAAGATACGTGGGGATCAGTCATTTTTCATCTAATTTATTGAATAACTTTAAAACCATTTATTTTAAAATATTGAAAAAATATATTCGAAACCCCGTTTCATAAGGCACAGTTGGAAAAAACTCTATTTTTAAATTTTCTGATTTGCCCTCCAAAAAGTGACTACATTTTCAAAGTTTATTTATTTTTGTTACATTTCCGTGTTTGGGTCACAGAAGAGTATGTGTGTACCAAATTTAACAGAATCGGTCACAGCCCATTTTCTCCGAATCTACTGGTAGATTCGGAGAAAATGGGCTGTGACAGAGAGACAGACACACAGACAACCGAGTGATCCTATAAGAGTTGCCCGCTAGGGCCAGAGCCTGGCAGGGTTGCGGAATTTGTTCGAAAGAGTCACCGCGGCCCTGGAACGCAAAGGGCTTTAGAAGGAACACGGATGGATCCTATAAGAGTTCCATTTTGCCTTAAGAGATGCAGAACCCTAATAAAGTAGGTATATTCCACTTTATACCCATAGGATATACACTTTATACCTATACACTGCGATTGAAATAACTCTTTGATCGTTTAAAATGACCATAATGTTCAATCAGTCCTCTATAGATTTGATCAGTATCCGATAATAGACAGGATAGATACCGTACTCAGTAAAACCCTTTCACTGATAAGGGTAAATTACAGGGATAATCCGTTTATGTTCGTCGCAAATAAATATGGTGCTATCTCTGCTTTATTTTTTCCCTTTTTTACGCTTGATACTACATGATAACGGCTTGTCGCAGTTGTATGATACCCAGGGGAATCATTTCTATCTGATTGTATGAGGAAGCTTTTAATTTTTGACGTGTGCGGTAGGTATAACGGTCACGATACGTTGACAACGCTGTGTCAGGACGTTATCGCATCCATTCGCATCCTACCGTTGACATTTAATTTTCCGTATTATAAAATAAGCCTTGCCATTTCAAAACGTACGTATACGTACTATGTAGGTCATCATCATTAACAGCCGAATGACGTCCACTTCTGGATAAAGGCTTCCCCAAATGGGGTTTGCCATAATCGCCAGGCTTGGCAGGCGGGTTGGCGATCGCAATGCACAGAGTCGCCTCTTACGACAGCCACGGGAAGTGATGGGATGGTGCTATTCTTTTACGTCCGACACCATACAGATCAACTTCTATGTAGGTACACTATCTCAAAAATACTCTAAAAACAACCTACCTACAAACAGTAACGCAGCGGTTGCCAAAAGCTAATAGTGTATTAGCGAAGCGGAAATGAAAAAGCCATGTATAAACAAAATAGCAAACACTGAACCGAAAAAACAGTCCTTACAAATTCACAGTTCAAATTCCAGCTACAAATATAAAATGAACGTTGTATTTTCCTCTCGTACCTAATATTTAGCCCGTTTCATGTGAGAAGGAGGACCAGGAGCGCACATCACGCGGGTAACTTTTCGACCGCGTCCCGTAAGTGGCCGTCCTCTGCCTACACAAACTATTTGCCAAGTGATCCGTGCTTATTGGAAACAAACGTGCCGGGCGGTTGGCTGTGGACACTTCCACGATGAATCTACCCGCAGGCTCGTATTACACTGAAATTGTTTGAATTTAAAACTATCCTCATCAGTCTTGGTCGTGCACCACAGAATTTAATCGTCTAATGTTACTTAACAACTTTGTTTTCTTAGTTCAGCTTTCCTAGTAATTTTTGTCGTGTTTTATGGTGGTTCCGCGTACATACTTTTTATTCGCATTTTAATCGCGCTATAATTCATCCGCTCTTAAAAATGATATAAGACCGCAGATCGCAGGATTGCTGCAGCTTAAAGCAACTATTTGTAGGTTTCTGCAAAACAAATGTACTCATGAAGACTTTTTTTTATAGATTTAATCAGAAAAACAGCGTAGATTGACGACGATAGCTCTATGTAAATAACTGTACCGTAATATCTGTGTTTGTTTGTACGTGTTATGTTTGGTTTTGCCTATTGTCCATAAAACTATTTCAATTGCTATTCTGCGTAGATTTAATGATATAGCGTTCACTGTACAAGTGTTTTCACTTATCCGGATTGTACGGATCGCACGCATCGGCCCGTTGTAAATGTCGATGGTAAACGCTTAGCAATCCGACTGTTGCAGTTTGATGCAACTGTATGTGTGTCTGTTTATTATCTGCAGGGATACATATTGGTAGTTTAATACGATACGTCCAATGCGAATCCATGGACACGTGCTGGTTTGGGCAGTACCTACACAATAGATAAAGTGTGACATGTCACAAGTGGAAACCGTTACGGGAAACTGGGTCTAGAAACGAAAGAAATATATCAGTTGCAGCTCGTAAAAGGGAACTGCGGGAAATAGATTACGATGTTGTTGGTAAGCAATAAACAAGCACTCTATCTAAGCACTATTGCGATCTTTCGAATCGATGCGCCACACATTTTTTTCCAATCATTTTGGGCTCATAATTCTCACACTGCCAGTGTTTTTGGAATGAAAGCCCTCAGTGAAAAAAGAAGCCTATTTATACTGTGTAGGTAGGTCTTAATAGAAAATATTTTCAGTCGACCCACTCGTACACAAACTACGACAAAGAGATACGAAGAAAACAAACTCGGAGACAGAACTGAATCTCATTAGAGTAAAAGAACCCAGTTGACGTCAACATCGTTTTTTTGTAAATCAACACTTGACGCTGTGAATACGCGAATACAGCAATAAATAATAGACCGATGGTGAACTCAAAAGCGCCTTTCAGCGTACTCAACGTTTATTAATCTCGGTTAAAATTCTTGAGCGGAGCCTCTTGACCGAGATGTGCGACGCAGTAAGCCGATCGGCACTTTATCCCGAGTTCCTCGTGTACCCACGTAATTGCCTGTAATATTTTAATAAGCCTCCGAGATAACAATTTCTGCGTAACGTGACTCTTTAATTTGGGAACCCCTAAACAGATATTAAACGAATGGCTGTTACTAATAATTTTAATTTATTATGCGAACATGATATTAAAGGTTTGTTTAAGTGGCTTTTGTGTTTAGAATTGAGAAGAATTTGCTGAACAAAGCCCGTCTTCGGGAAATTCGGTGGCCTTTGAGAGTAGCCTTTTAGTACGGAACTAGTTTTTGCTGAGAACCCCGCCCACGCAGTGAGGTTGGGAGCTTCCTTTGTTACATTAACAACAAATAAAACACTACTGCCTAAGTAAAATTATAATCATGGGGTGGTTGAAAGCCTCGTACTCTGTACTAATACATATTGTCAAAATGATCGTATTTGGCAAAAATAACTCGAGATTAAGTCTAAGAGAGATCATTAAAGATTCTTAGATTCTTATCCTCTTAATGGAAAGACTTACCCGATTGTTATTTTTATAAACAAAACCTAGCTTAATCTTTCTTTAAAAAGATTATACGGTATTAAAATGAAGAGTAAAATAGAAAGCTAAATCTTAAATCGATTGAAAAAGTAAGCGTTTGTACAAAGCCTGAATAAACGATTGTGTTTATCCGCCAATCCTCTTAACTTCACCCTGTCGGCGAAGGGGGATGCATTCCCTTCCACTTATCCCATTTACCATACGTTGCAAGTCATCGATAACCCACATTATTACCGCTCTCTTTATAGATTTTACTGTAAACAGCTTTTGATCAACAAAGGACTTTTCTGAAAACGGTTTTCATCATGAATCGCTGAGCAGCGTATGAAGGGAGAATAATAAACCAAAAGAATTTTGTGAAAATGCTCGTCTTTCGACACATGGGTTCCCTATTCTATGAAAAATGTAAGCTCGCCCCAATTTACGGAGAATATTGTGTGCTAATATGGACTTTTTAATACCCTTTGCTTGGTTCATAATTTTCTTTTTACCGTGTAGATACCTACTCATACCTTTTGTGCATTTTAAATATATATAACGTTGATTTATTTCCCCCTTGTCAACTCTCACATAAACAGCAGCTAATTTACAGCCGTGTTTGCATTTTAATTAAAAGGGTTCCGTAACTTCAACACAGATGAATTTCGATGTTATTGCGAGATTCAAAAACTTAATCTATCACACGGAATGTATATGATGGTTAAAAAACCTTTAATTCAATTCGAGGAATTTAGTCAAAGTGGGTAATCGGGTTTTCAAATGGTTTATGGTGAAAACAATACAAGGGATTTAAACCTAGGTAATATGGTGAGCGCTGCGCTACAGTAAATACCGCGAGCTGACAAACATAGCGTGGACGACTGGACGCAAGCGGCATGGCGGCATCGAGCTCGGCTGATCGACTGTCACTATTAACACGCGCCAAAGATCAGAGGGATGCACCACACTGCAACTATTGACAGTGGAACAAAGCCCAGCCCGAGGTTATTTTATTGGATTCACACGTCGAACGAAAACAAATCCCGCACTCACGCCGCGACCGATAGCCAACCAAAAGCGCTGTATTAACTAAGAGAGTTAACATTACATAATATAATGCCGAAAAATCTCTTTAAGTCGTGCATTCACGAAAAGGTCACTGCATACATAAGGGAGCCAATATGAGAGCACTGTCGGCGGAGAGCTGGTTGTTACGTAAAGTAGTGAGTTTACGTTGGCGGCGCACCCGCCCGGCACCCGGGGGGCCCCGGGACCGCCCGGCCGGGGCCCCGGAGCCCAGCGTCGAATTCTCTCAGCCACTTGCATACTATACGCTCGCATATACTTTCCTTACCTTATGCCTGAGTCTCCATCAAATTTAATCAACGTAAGTGAACGCTTTATTTATATCAAACTAACAAAATAAAGTCTATCGAGATTTTGTACTGATAGATAATAATAATTTAATTAGTGCCGCATCTCATGTAAATGTGCCCGATTTTTTAAGTATCTTCATCCGACTGTTACAAAATGTTTTGTCATAGTTGAATAAATTATTTTCTGAATTTACTGTCAAAATGTTTTGCACCAGGCTGTGACGTTCACTTTGGGGTGGTATTTATTTTGTAATTTCTTTGTTTACATCAATTAATTATATCTTAAATTCCAATTGATGAACCTACAAAAATATAATTTTCAGAAATGACTTCAGGTTGCGCATAATTTATGGGACAAACTATGAAATTACGATATTTTCAACAAAGTTCAAAGTCAAAGTCAAAAGTCATTTATTCAAATTAGGCTGAGTGCCAGCACTTTTTGAACGTCAAAGTTCTACATAAAGACAGTCCCCCAAAACGCCCGTCCTTCACCACTTCCTAGTTTTTTAGCTGGGAAGAAGAAGTGGCTCAACAAACTCCCTAGCAACACATCAATCTGTTGAGTTAGGTTAGGTTTTCAGGTAATTATTGTAGTTTTTATTACCACGGTTTTGGGTCGAGTACGAGACCTACGGTACGTGTGAGAGTCATGTATCCGTACATTACACGCATGCATTGCACAGATCAACACTTTTCCATCGCCTTGCACGAATTATATTGTAAACAGTGTACAATCAGCGCTCTTAGTCAGCTGTGCTCATTAGCGATCATTCACACGACTCATACAGCATTAGTTACGTGGAAATGAAAGGTATTCCATAAATCAGACTATTAGTGAATAATCATTTTAAGCTAATATCCAAGGTGTTGTACCCATTCAGGAGTGCATATGTCGTGGTCATATCTTAGAATTGGCCATTTCATGATGTAGCCGAGGTTAGGTTAGGTAAGCCTCCTGGCACAGATAGGTTCGAATTGGATGCCATCCCATTAATTTTAGGTTCCTTTAAACCCTGCAGACAGAAATAGGAGCCCGCGCATCAGTTCTCCTTTTTTTCGCGGGGCCCCCGCGTTGAGATTAGGTTTGAAGTGACCATTTGGCTAACCATATCATTAAATGGCCAAAGGACGAAGGCCTTTTTGGTTCTTCGAGCCTCAAGATCATAAATGAAGACTCCTCGGAGAAAAGAATGAATGTCTAAAAAAATAGAGAAACACAAGTTTTTAAATTTTAAACATTATGACAATCCTTGGTTTTTTGCTACCGTGCGTTGACAATCTTGGTATGCGCCCGAGCGTGCTCGGACATTCCTGTTAGTTGCGATGGATGAACCGATACAACTTGGAACTATTATAGAAAATTGTAACTACGGTAGTTGTATCTAACTCAGATTGATTAATAACATAAATATAAATACCAAAAAGTCTTTGACCAGACGACGAAAACCCAAAACGTATTTAGAGGTACAAAAAGCGAACTGTGACTATATTCTTATTTAAGCTGGCGTCTTTTTCTGCGATTCAATCTGCAGTAACTTTTCATCGTGCCAGGTTTTGCAGAATAAAGAGGGCCATTATTTTTCAAGACATGATTATGTGATGAGAAAAATCACGAAAAACTGTTTGTATCAGGTGGAAGGATGCTGGTTAACTTCTGTGTTCTGCCTGACGCGGACATGTTGGAGCTGGTAAACAAACTTTTAAATAACAAATGCAATAGTTGAATTATTCTAATCAACTAATATCTTAACTTCTTCAAAACTTTTGTTCAATTTGGGAAAGAAATAAAAGAAAAAGAATTTTAACAATCGAATATGTTTTTTTTTTGAGCACTTTTAATTCGTTTTGTATTGGTTGCTGCATTATGGGTACGAGGACTCTGCGGCGATTCCAGGGCGGCGATAGCGCGGGGCGAGGTTGATCTTTTCGCTGGTCCATATGGTACCGATGATCTGTTCATGAAGGCTTTTAAGAAATCCATCGGAAACGGAAAAATAATTGTTGAATTCTTTTCCGCCGATACCGAATTGAGTGCCTGAAGGTACCGCAACTGAAATAGATATACACGGGCTGTTTAAGGACCATCGATAAAGCTAAGCGTTTTAGCGTTTTTAATGGCTAAGGTTGGGAAGTTGCCACATGGAAGAATCTAGTAGAGGTCGCGGGAATCTAATGAATACGGAAAGCGCAGGACTTGGTCGCAATTTTGCCAGTGTTAGTGCTTATTAGCATCATACATTTGCACTTGAGGTTGCTATGTGAAAGCCCGGTTGATCAAATTTGAGAAGAAGCGTGAAGGGGATTATTATATATATAAAAGCTAAGCCTTGACATTATACTACGGGCAACTTATACTCCTCAACATTTTGACTAAAGTTAATAAAACACTCCTAATGAAATACATATCGCGTGTATGTCGATATATCTCACGGCGAAATGACCATTTGTGTAGTAGTGTGAGCTAGTATTATATTATCTGTGGTGTGGGTAAAAGGTGATGCTTGGCTTGTATGGAATATATTCCGCAAGTTATAATTTTGTTCCGTTCAGGAAGATGATTTAAAATAAAGTTTTTTGCACGTTCTTCTCCATAGGATCTACTCTTTGGACCCACTGCAGTTGCAGCGCTGAAGATAGGGTGGGTGAGTGCATTCTGCTGAGGAACATTCACACTGCTCTTGTCGCTAGCGCGGCAAGTTCTGTCGCGGTAGTTCAGCTTCATTTATTTGACTGACCGACCTTGACGATTCAAAAGTGCCAGTAAATGGTCTATTTGAAATAACTGACTTTTGATTTTGACACTTTGTAATTGTTCCAAATTCACAGATAAATAAATAAATGTTAACATTCAGGAGTTTAACAAATGTGTACCTATGTACCATCAAGGTATAGTCCAGTCACCACCAGTGACACACCTCAATGACAAAGATATCGACTACGGTTAAAAAAAATGTATTATAAAACCTTGGTGGCATAGCCCCCCCGACGCCATTTTGATATTTTTTCAAAGTTGCGGCGCACGGTGTAACATGGATATATGGGTAGGGGCCACTTTAACAAACAAAAAATCTTAAGTGCATGCTGCTCTTTAATGTCACGTTGCCGAGATATTTCGATGTAAATTCACCATGTGACCATCATGACAATCATTCAAAACGACTTAATTGCTTGCATTAAATTAAATTCTAATAATAGTTCCTAGTTCGATTTTAGAGAACTACTTTTGAGAACTACCTATTATTTAATGTATTTAAATAATAGTTCTCTGTCTACTGCATATAAGCACGTGATTTGTTCATTTTGAATGATTTTCATTGTTCTCACTTTGGGGCACTATGTTTCTAATGACTGTTGATACACATTGTAGATATATTACGGTTAAGTTGCTATGACAATTATTATGATTTAAAAATAACATGCGTCTGAGGATCAAATCGCTGACGTCAAGAAGACGTTGACGGTGTGAGGAATGTAGGTAAACAGTACTACCAACTTTAACAAAAAGTTAAATTAAGGTGTCTCACAAATTGAAAAACCGTACCTTGATAGTACAAACTAAATTATGATATCCTATAAAGGACTTTATATGTTAAAGTTGTCTTGCTCCTCCCATGAAGGCTTTCAGGAAATCCATCGGAAACGGAAAAATTATTGTAGAATTCTTTTCCGCCGATACCGAATTGAGTGCTTGGAGGTACCGCAACTGAAATAGATATACATGGACAGTCTTATTCATAAAAATCTCTGAACTGTTTGACACCTTTTTTTTTTTAAGGATGGGAAATAATCAAATGACTTCTTCCGCTCTGGGAGCGGAAAGGCGTGTCAGACTCTTACTGACTAAAACCCATCCGTGTTCCTTCCAAAGCCGCGGTGACTCTTTCGAACAGATTCCGCAACCCTGGCAAACTGTTTGACACCTGAAAGCCAATTTTCGTAATTAAAAACGTCCAAATTCACGTTGCAATACCATCTCAGCACAATCAATGTCAAACACTTGGAGGAAGACGATACAGTGCATCGAAAACACGCAAAAAACGACGTCACTTCGCTGGTTAAAATAGAACCATCATAGTGCCGTCATGCGTGTTTTCAACGCATTGTATCGCCTTCATTTTTTGTTTACGTAAACAAAGAAAAATACGAGAACAATATTTTTTTGGAAATCTATTTGACGGACTAATTAGATTTTTTAAAAGTAAATATCCTATTGGAAGTTGTATCCGGCAGTTTGCGACAACGCAGCAACGGTGCGAATGCGAACGTTGCTTGTAATATGGGAATTGCCCCTCCGCTAATCAGTTGCATAACAGGTGCTAAACAGTTCATAATTTTTGTTAAAGAACTACTCGACGTCTTTTACGTGATAATGATGATGATCGATTAAAACTGTCTCAGATAAGAATCTATTTGTTTACCTGCAGTGCCATAGGGTTATCCATCAAGATATTCGAAGCTTCCTTTAAGGCTTTAGATGCTTTTATTTCTCCTTCTGCTGTTATGATCTTGGCTTTAGCTTCACGAGTTGCCTCGGCTTCTGCAGCCATCGCTCTTTGTAACTGTTCAGGCAGACTGACATCCTTTCTGGAATCATTCAAAAATTATAAATGCTTAAGAACAAGAATGAAACTGAAACTTCCATGTCCTTTATTGTTTACTTAGCTTTTTCCCACGGCTTCACTCGTGTTAAATCTTATTTTTGCAAAAAAATAAGCCTATTATAACTGTCAATAGAGTGCCATCTATGTCAGTACCAAATATCATCAACATAGTTTCAGCGATTTAGGCGTGAAAGCGAAACCAACAAACAGACTCGGTAGCCAGACAGTTACGTATTCGAGCGTGGGATAAAGGGTCGCAGTGGTTCCCTTCTTATAATGTTTTTAATGGCCATTTCAGAGTGTCGGCAACGCATCTATAGTTTATACAGGATGTTCCAAAAGTGCGCGGTCATATTTAAGGGTGATGTTGGGAGGCTGAGGTACGTTAAGGAAAAAATATCAAAACAATTTGTTAACAAAAAAAAATCGAGAAAATGACTTTTCAAGTACGTTACAGTTAAATTTGCTTTAGTTCAATCACATCAAATTTTTATCAGCTACCCAACATCACCCTTAAACATGACCACCCACTTCTGGTACACTCTGTATATGATTGGTAACGCAAATTAATGTAAATGAGGACTAGTGAAATTCTTAAACGACACACATGTGGTTCATGGAACGTGTTAAGAGTGAAATACTTGTGACTTCAACATGATTCGTTTGTAACGTAAATACTGGCTTACATTTCAACCCTCTCCACTTCAACTCCCCAGGGTTCCGTCGCCTGGTCAAGGCCTGTTCGCATCGACTGACTTATTGCTTCTCTGTCCGACAGTAGGTGTGTCAGGTCTCGCGTACCAAGGACATTCCGGAGAGTCGTTGCAGCTAGGAGTTGTGTTGATTCCCTGGAAAATTAAATAAGCTTTGAAGCGAGCTTTTTCACCTTTTTTAATTCCTGTGAACCTCATAATCTAAACTGTGTGTAATTACTTAGCAACTGTGATGAGAAATTTTCTAGACACATTACTCCAGTATCTGATTTTCTACATATTACATCAAATATCCAGGTATACTGAATATATTGTGTTTAGAAATGTATGCGACAGCTGATAATTATTACCAATCAATAAAATAAAATATATTTATCTGATTAGCCTTTTCTCAACTATATTGGAGTCGGCTTACAGTCAAACCAGATTCAGCAGAATACCAGTATTTTACGTGAAGCGACTGCCTACCAAACCTTCACAACCCATTTTTTTTTTTGCTTTACTGGCTTCTGACAATCCGTAACGACTACCAAACATCTACAATTGACAGCCGGGACTAACGGCTTTCCGAGGCATGGAGGAGTATCGGTATATTAAGATGGTCACCCATCCACAGGCCGACCTCGGCATGCGTTGCTTAACCTTGAAGATCGACCCGTGCGGCTGTTATTATTTAGCTACGAGCTCAATCAATCAAGAAAATAAAATAATGAAATATAATTTAGGCAGCAAATCACAGCCAGGTCCCAACTGGATAATAAATTACAATTTTTTGACCAATCAGCAGGTTTTTATGAAACGAAAATAAGCTCTCAGATCAAAGCAGCCGTCTAATAATAAACCGCATTAATATCGGACCATCAGTCTAGGAGCTTCGATGTCAAAACAGTCAAATTCACAGAACGTGGCGCGAAGCCCATAAAAAGTGGCATTTGACAAACCAGAGTTCATCATATTATCAATTAGAATCATTAAATCCTAGACATATCAACAGTCAACCGAAAAATCTGCCTACCTACTTAACGAATTAAAAGAAAGAAGAACGAGCTGAGGAACCACGAACGAATAAGTTCTATTTATTGAACTGGCCAATCGATGTCTAAATCCTAATGCGTGTATTCTTGTGCCTTAAACAGGTAAATTCATGAACCGATTCAACCAATGTTTTAATTTTTCCTGTTCTGGACCTTATTTTATTATTTCTACTCACCTCATCATTTTAGACGATTTTTCCATTAACATCAAATAGGCGCAAACAGATATGGCTCTCCGACAAGTGACGGAGTCGCACTACGGCCGCTATGCGTAACGTACGTATATGGCCCTATTGTTTTCTTGAAGGTGCATTTTTTCTCGATTGGCGAACAGTCTGACTAAAGCATATTCGCAATAATATTGTCAATACATACAATATTGTCAATATTATTGCGTGTATGTGAGCGACAAAAAGTAGCTCTTAATAAGTCTGCGCGCCTAGTACCATGCTTCACGAAATGTTAAATACTTTACGTTTTGACTGTACTGGACTGACGGACGTAGAGCGACTAATCGTAAAATATGAAGGTCAACGGCCGTAATTCCATTGATCTAAAAAAAATGTATCTTCCAAATACAATAGGGCCATAAACGGACGTTACGCGTAGCGGTCGTAGTGCGACTCCGTCTAACAACAAGTCACCTATTTGGGAATAGAAGAATATGGAGTTTTCATTTATTTCCATGAGAGTTCGAGGATATGTCTGAAACCGATTGCTAAAAAAAAATCTGTGACTATTATAACTTTTAGGAGAAATATGAAGAAAATAATACCTGTAATCTGCCACTTCAATGATGGCTTTCAGAGGGTCCTTGACCCGGTAGAAGACTACAGCATCCACTTCTATTGTTACAGAATCTCGCGTCAAAATCTGAAAAATTTAATGAAGCTATTTTGAATCATACAAGCTAACATTTTATGATTTTGAAGATAACATTGTATTTATTGGCGAAAGATTAGTAGAAATTCTTTACGAACCAACATCCATTTAGATCATTTCTCTGTTATGTTTAAAAAACAACCCAGTAGAAATTCTTCACGAACCAACATCCATTTAGATCATTTCTCTGTTACGTTTAAAAAACAACCCAGTACAAATTCTTCTCGAAACAACACCCAATTAGATCATTTCTCTATTACGTTTAAAAAACAACCCAGTAAAAACTCTTCACGAAACAACATCCAATTATTTATCTGTTATGTTTAAAAAACAACCCAGTAGAAATTCTTCACGAAACAACATCCAATGAAATCATTTCTCTGTTATGTTTAAAAAACAACCCAGTAGGAATTCTTCACGAAACAACATCCAATTAAATCAGTTATTTGAAAAAATGTTATGTAGTCTATTGGAACCTGTTACACAGGATAGACATTACAATAACTTACTTCCTGAGTAGGCACGTCAAAGGAGAAAGTTCGCATGTCCAGCTTTGTCACTGTGTCGATGCAAGGAATGATGCGGATTAAGCCAGGTCCCCTTGGACCTCCCGATACCTTTCCGAAGCGAAATACTACAGCTCGTTCAAACTCGTTGAGTGTCTGGAAATAATATTTATTATTTAAATCCGTTTGTCTTGTTAGTAAGAATCCTCGTCTAAAGTAAAAAAATCGGCCAAGTGCGAGTCGGACTTGCGCACGAACGCGGTTCCGTACCATTATCTATAAAAACGACAAAAAAAACACGTTTGTTGTATGGGAGCCCCCTTAAATAATTATTTTATTCTGTTTTTTAGTATTTGTTGTTATAGCGGCAACAGAAATACATCATCTGTGAAAATTTCAACTGTCTAACTATCTCGGTTCATGAGATACAGGCTGGTGACAGACGGCAGCGGAATCTTAGTAATAGGGTCCCGATTAACCTTTCGGGTACGGAACCCTAAAAATGAAAAAGTAATTTTAAGCCTCATTTTATTGATTTTCTTGAAACTCCTGTTTTTTTTTGTAAATCGTAATTACATTCTCCGGAGATCGCCTAGTGGCTGGAAAGATCCAGGTCAGCTAGTGAATAAAATTTATTCACTAGCCATGTAATTCATATTTTTGTTGCAGTAGAAGCTTCTACTGCAACAAAAATACCCCACTTGACGTATCATGAAAAAGTTTCAAATGAAAACAAAAATATCATATTGAATGTGCATTACATTCAATATAATATTTTTGTTTTCATTTCTCGTTTAATGTTTAAAAATGTGCGTAAAAATATTACTTGTTTCCGAATTTTGCGAAACAAAATGTCTGAAATAAATCTTCTGGATTGGAGGACTATGAAATATTACAGAAAAATAAAACGACGACAGGAAGCCTTCAAAAACAAACTTACATAAAATACTGCTAGTTTTGAAAACATCACAAGAAAGTGAAGTAAAAACTGATTAGATAGATATTATGTCAAGTCTCTTCTGCTAAGGACGTTTATTCATATTCTCAACTTGACCTTACAAATCAGTTAACCCCATCATACCATGCTTCATTACGCATCCCAAGGCACCACTTAGCCATGATATCACCTTTATACATATTTAAAGCCGTGGCGGATGGTGTGAAGACGGCCCATGTGTAGAACGTGTCTAATGCAATCAAGAGGTCCAAAGAGCTCCGCTAATTACTTTAAGTCAGGGGCCTTGCAACCGGCGGTGCCACTGGCTTTGGTGCTATAAACGCTTTAATTAACGCTTTAGTTTAAATGATTGGTTAAATGAAAGTAAACTAGGCAAGGCGATGTAAAGATAATGAAAAAAATCCAAAAAGTTTCGGGAGTGTGTTGATTTTGCTTATGTTTTAAGCCTATCGGATACTTCCCGATTCGTCACATTCCCGATTCGAAAACATGTCAAAAGTAGAAAAAAACAACTGGAGACAACTCAAGATCAAAATCTTGACGAAACGCCACTTGTGTTCATTTGGTTTTAAAACTTTTAACATATTGAAGAATCGGGAATGCGACCAAACGGGAAGTAGCCTATCGCCGTTATAAAATTGTAGTTAAACTTTTTCTTTTGATAATATGGTGTGAGAAGAATTTTTATAACGATTTTCAAGAATACTGTTCTTTACACGTTTTTGATATTCAAATAATGCTGAATTCATAGGTATGCAAAAATAAAGTCAAAGGTGTTAAAATCTTTTCAGTTAAAATATATTTACGAAGCTAATTTACGTTGTGCATGATTCACAAGCACCTTGTCAGTCAGGGACCGGCACAAAATGGCGTCCCTTATTGCATTAACATCTAATTTACCTCTTAAGTCTCTCATCTTGGGGATAACTTAATTGACACCGTACGATCATTTATGTTAGTAATTTAATGAAGCTCATGGTAGCGCCATTAAATCATTCGTATTTCATGTTATCTTTGATTTAGTTTCGATACCATATCAAAAAACCTTTAAAGCTAGAATACATTTAAAATGCATACCACTTTTGAGCCGAAGCAACTTATTAACATAAGCACGTGCCTTCAAAAAAAAAAGTGTTCAATAGAGCAAGCACGTAACCTAATCGCAAGCTGCTTCAATTTTATGGTGCAAAAAGTTTTGGCTACATGAAAAATAATTTTACCATAGATTAGTTATAAAGTTTGAATTAAGAATGTCATTGTTGCAGGATTTCACTAGCAAATGTAACGCTCAGATCAGGCTTTCCAGGTTCGATAAGTTCCACCGTACCTAAGCTTAGCGCGACCTATAAAATTTTAGACGCCACAAGACAGGCATAGAAATGACAGTAATTGAGCCAGGCAGGATTTCAAAGGCGACTGTACAATAGGGAACGGTAAAAAACGAGCAAAAGTTGGGGACATGTATTTCATGAAAGCACTTTAGCTGGTTTTTTTAAGTGTTTTGGCATAACGAAGTCTCGTTCATTGGTTTTATAAAAATATTGGTTAGCTGAGTGAGCGCTTCTCAGAATGTCTTTCCAATAATCATGAAAGTCTACGAGTCAAACGTTAAAAGTCAATCGCAGTCGTTTCTTTTGATAGGTAAGCGAATCATATTCCCATTTAGGCTTAAAAGTCAAAAGGTGAGCTTTGAAGATGATATAAATAAGTAAAGGGGACAGTTAGGAGCTGAATAAAATAGTGTTTAATGTTCTACGTTGTGGGACAGCACATATTTTACCTACCGCTATTTACACTTGGGATTTTATTAAATGTCTAACTCCCCATACGTCTATAAAGAAGAAAATAATTACAAAATCGTTTGTATTGCAGTGAGATCAAATTAAGTCACCTTAAAATGACTTTGTGAGTTCGTGGTAACTATTTTTATGGTAATATCGTTTAAGAAAACAGGGCTTTTCATTAAGAGCGCTCGAATGTTGACATGGAATAAAACACCCTGTTTAAGTGATATTGGCCACAAATTAGTTTTTGTTTTAAAGAACATTTGATGAATATAATTTCAGCCAAATGGCCGGCACGACTCTTCTGAAGGTGGTGTATTCTTCCTGGTGGACCAATTTTGAACGACATTTTCGCATAAATAGGGGTCAATCTCATGAAGAACGCGAGTTATGTTGGCCTTCAGGGCCGCAATTCTCTGTGGTTTGTCAGCATAGACTCGAAATTTCACGTAGCCCCACAGAAAGTAATCGAGCGGTGTTAGATCACACGATCGGTGACCAGTTCATGTCACCACAACGCGAGATGACGAAGCCCTCGAACTTCTCATCCAATAAATTTAATGTTTAATAGTAATTTTAACAATTTCTACCCGTTGTTGAAGCGTGTAGAGTTTCATGGTGAAATGTCACGAATAAAATATGTATTCCTGCCAAATTTGACAGCTACCGCTTTTCCAAGATGGCCGCTATAAACTGTCATAGTTCCAGCGTCCCTATTGAAAACCCCTTTATATAATAGTGTTACCAATTAACGCAGGGAAGGCAAAGATCAGTGCCATTCGCTTTCAAAGCGACCCGTATATTTTCTACATAATTATAGCATTCAATAGAACGGACGAAAGCTCATTGACGGCTTTATCAATCCCGTATATTGTTTAGTCTTCCTTTCTAGTTATTGCTGATAGACTGTCACTTTGTCTAGCCCCTGAGACTTGCCGCACATGCAATATTTTTTTAATGAATCTCCTTAGTTTTCCGAACGCGTGTTAACTCTGTTTGTCGCTGAGCGTAGGGCTTAGGTGTGGGCCTGCGGACGGCGAGCGTTGGGTGGCTCGCTGTCCGATCACCACCAGGCCCGGGTCGATGGCGCGTTGTGTTTCACGCGCGCCTCAAAGAGATGTCAGCATAGAGGACGGGGCCCACTAGGGCCAGAGCCTGCCAGGGTTGCGGAATTTGTTCGAAAGAGTCACCGCGGCCCTGGAACGCAAAGGGCTTAGAAGGAACACGGATGGGTTTTAGTCAGTAAGAGTCTGACACGCCCTTCCGCTCCACCCAGAGCGGAAGAAGTCATTTGATGATTTCCAATCCTTAAAAAAAAAAAAAAAACGGCTTAGGTGTGACTGGCTGCTGATAATGAAATATCAAGCGATACTTATATTTTTCAATGAAGTCATTGATTTGATCGCTTTAATTGGTTTGAGTGTTTAATGTGCTTCGATGGCAGATGACAGCGACAGGTAGCAGTTGACAGCAGACTTATGACAGGTGACAGATATGTGACTGATGACCGATAAGAACATACCTATGTGCAAAAGATGCGTGCATTCGGTTGTTCGAATAACGAAAAAAAAATAGAATATCGAATCGGAGGACGGTAGACGTGAGGGACCAACCTTAGCTTCGTAATTGCCTACCGTCAAATTCCATAAATAAAGATTAACTGAAAATTATTTTGACCCCCCTTTCAGATAATTATATGGCACATACAAAATACTGTGATATGTATCTGAAAGCTTTTCATGGTCCAAACCCAAAAGTTTTTACGAAAACAAATGATACAACTAACCACGTTTCTGACTAGAATAACAATAACTTGACCATGTTCGATCTTTCGATCTTCATTTGTATTGTACAGCTTTAGTCATAGGGCCAATTCTCTATTTTTTAAGTAACGTTCGCATTTGCATCTTAGTTGCAATCTGTCAAAAAAACCTCATTAACCGACTTCCAAAGTAAGGTCCTCAATTCGGTTGGTTTTTTTTTTTTTATTATGAATGTAGTACACCGATTACTCCGGGGTTTCTGATCTATACTTGCCATTTGATCCTGTAAAAAAATAATTTAGTGTTGGCTCAGTACTTTTTTTTTATTTTATGAGCATTTTTGCTTACTCGGATGATGTAATTTTTGCGTACTTGTTTATGTCTGTTCCCGGATTACTTAAAGACGCCTGAACCGATTTTTCTTTTGTTTGAAAGGATATAGTTCCCAGGTGGGCCATCCTTCAGGATATGATGATGGGATCCTGTGGAAATCGAAGGAAATCTTTAAATTTTATAGTCACACTTGAACCATTTTTTTTTTAAATATAATTTGGACTGGATTTGGTTTGCAGCGGTTTACCACAGTCTTTGCTTAATATTAAGGTTTAGGTTTTCGGGGCCTCCAAAACTAAAAAGTGAAAAATAAAAAACTTTTTGCAAAAAAAATACAACCTCGGCTTCACCGAACTTCATCATGAACCAAAGAGAAAGAGCGCGGTATGTATCGATTTCAACGATTTCGATAAAACTATAGTGTAAACTATAGTTTTCTGTTCTCTTATCTTCGGTTAAATTACAGAAGATGAGATGATGATGACGTTATGTGATTTTAATAAATAGTATGACGTAAGTATCTAGTGCTTGGTGACATGAATTACGAGTTAAAAACTGTTGATTCAAATATCTGTATATCTTTATTCGTGAAGCTGGCATTGTGATCTTTCATTACATAGAAGTGGTTTTAATTAAACCCTGCATCTGTTCGTTAAAATATTTACGGTTTTTGAGATACAGCCCGCTGACAGACAGACGGACGGACTGGCTGACAGGCGGATGGACAGCGGAGGCTTAGTAATAGGGTTCCGTTAGTTACGGAACCCTAAAAACATCTGTTCAGTAAAGGTTCTTAAAGGTGACTCGAAAAACTAGGGAATTAAAACTAGGGAAGCGCATAGATTGAGAGCCGACTGCTCAAAGGCCTACCTTATTGAGTTACCGGAAAGAAGTAATTCATAGAAAACTAGACCTTTTTTTTTTTAAGGATGGGAAATCATCAAATGACTTCGCTCTGGGTGGAGCGGAAGGGCGTGTCAGACTCTTACTGACTAAAACCCATCCGTGTTCCTTCTAAAGCCCTTTGCTTTCCAGGGCCGCCGTGACTCTTTCGAACAAATTCCGCAACCCTGGCAGGCTCTGGCCCTAGCGGGCCCCGTCCTCTTTGCTGACATCTCTAGAAAACTAGACCTACAGTCCTGAAACAAGTTGGTCTGCCGAGGCACAACCTGATTTGACCAAAAAATCTTATGATAGCTAAAGCTAAACTGTATACTTACATTTTGGTCTGCCAGCATGCAGCCATAATGAAAAATAATAAATTTCTAACAAGCTTTAAAATGATGTATACCTTATTCACTCACGCTCTTTTTTATCTCTTGTATTTGTGATTTACTTTCTGGAAGAATCTTTAAAAAGACGCCACTTTTATTTTTCTCTGCTTCTTACAATTCTTCCTATCGTTGAATTAATGTTTTTGTATTTGAATGATCGATTACTTTTTTCTCCTTTGGAGTTTTTTTGTCTCTATAACAATAAACCGACCAAGTGCGAGTTGGTCTCTCACTCGAAAGGTTCCGTACCATAAATCGAAAAAATACACGTTTCTTGTATGGGGCTCCCATACAAGAAACCCAAAAGAATTTTTCCCTTTAAATTTTATTGTAATTTAAGTTTTATTATTTGTTGTTATAGCGGCAATAGATGTATACACATTCTGTGAAAATTTCAACTGCGAGCTAGAGCTGTATCTCAAGAACCGAACTAATTACGGTTCTTGAGATACAGTTCGCAGACGGACGGACGAACGGACAGCGGAGGCTCAGTAATAGGGTTCCGTTGAAAAATGATGCTCTCTCTATAAGCTTCATGAAAATATAAGTCTTATTTAACCACGCCCCTTGAAATGGTTTCTCCCCATTTCACTTATTTAATAAGTCTTTGAGAAAATGGTTCATAGACAGTAAACTGCCAAGCTGCATGCTGGCAGACCAAAACAAAAGTGAATAAATTACTCTGACCTATCATGAGAAGTTGGTTTCATTCGGTAACTCGATGAGGTAAAATGGGTCTCTTAACTGTGTCCTAAATTTGGTCTACCAGCGGGACCCGCCAACATCAGACCTGGACGAGATCGTCGCAGACCAGCAGTTTTAACTTCTGCTTATCTGTCTCTATCCCAACAGATTAGTTTCGTTTGGAAACACATGAGATATTTTGTGGCCATAAATCCTTAAAAAATACATCCTTACAAAAAAAAGTGCCAGGTCGCGCCTCGGCAGACAAACTTATTTCAGGACCCCTGATGATCTAGCTTTTCCACAAATTGCTTCTTTCTGGTAACTCAATATGACTATGGACTATGAGTTTTGCCGTAAGTATAGTAACATTGTTCACATCAGAAAGTACCTTCACTCCCTACAATATCAACATACCCAATGAATTTAAAGTCTTCACTGCGAGGTGTTTAAAGAATAGAATGGCTGGGCTTGACTAGTATACAGGATGTTTGAGAAGTGCGTGGTCATATTTAAGGGTGATGTTGGGTAGCTGATTAAGGATAAAATAGAAATACCAAAAAAAAAACTTTTTTTTAAATCGACCACGTATTCGGGTCGTGGGCTCTGAGTGCGCATAACTTGTTTAAAGATCTCTCAAGACGCTGAGACCTTCTAATGTTAGTGAATATCAATTCACTTCATCCAAATTGACATGTTTTCAAAATACTACTGGCTATTCTATATTGTTAAAACAACATACTTACGAGTACATACATATTATACATAAAAATCAAAATCAAAAGTCATTTATTCAAATTAGGGTGAGTGCCAGCACTTTTTGAACGTCAAAGTTCTACATAAAGACAGTCCCCCAAAACGCCCGCCCGTCACCACTTCCTAGTGTTGTAGCTGGGAAGAAGAAGTGGCGCAATAAACTCCCCAGCAACACATCTGTCTGTTAAGCTTTTAAAAACTTGAATTTATACAATAGTATGCAAAGTATTTTACAATACATGACACAGAAAATAAAATATTCAAACTGTAAATCAAATTAAATGAAATTAATTGACACTTGGTAGCTAGCACACTCCATTAAGCCATCAGAAATAGACAAACTCAAGCATTAACAAGTAAACCAAACTAATTATGCCTCCGGGCATAAATGGTGTGCCCGCTAACACGTGCAATAGTATAGTCTAACAATAGGATTGTGACTGGAGCCACAAGTGATGAACTAGAGCTAACATAATACTAATAATAAACAGTAGTTTAACGTTA
>NDFZ01005426.1:482463-570862 GCA_002192655.3 Mamestra configurata
CCCAGCAACACATCTGTCTGTTAAGCTTTTAAAAACTTGAATTTATACAATAGTATGCAAAGTATTTTACAATACATGACACAGAAAATAAAATATTCAAACTGTAAATCAAATTAAATGAAATTAATTGACACTTGGTAGCTAGCACACTCCATTAAGCCATCAGAAATAGACAAACTCAAGCATTAACAAGTAAACCAAACTAATTATGCCTCCGGGCATAAATGGTGTGCCGCTAACACGTGCCCGCTAAAACCTTTTTCTCTCGGTGTAGGCAGAAACTATAGAAAGCCAGCCGCTACCATCTCTACATACTTTTTTGTTTCGTTTACGTTAATAAAATTCATCTGCAAAATCTTACCGTGAAGGAATGATTTTGAAGTGAACTGTCATTCCTCCTTGATTGGATGGACTTACAGCTCGTTTCACCTAATTTTCCACGGTGAGATTATTTTCATAGAAAAGCATCACTGGTCACAAGCCGGTTGTGAGTGCTAAAATGTGTTAAAACAACATTACATCAAAATCAAATTAAGGTTCGAATTCAGCGCAAATGAATCATTTTAAGTGTTATACGAGAGGAAGTTCCTATTATAAAGTAATAGAACTACTGCAAAATTGACTCGAAATTCCTTCGCTGCGCGGAAAATGAACGGGCTAGTCCGACTTAAACTATTTCTCGATAGAATTTTGAAATCACTCGAATACTGAAATAGTTTTCAACCTGTAGATACGTGTTATGCGAAACTGAAATAAGTCATATTTAGATTATTTCCTGCCGTTGTTTCATATATTTTTGATGCTGGCAGCGAATAATAAAAAAATACAGCATGCATTCATTCTGATGGGCTCTAAAATATCATATTGAAATAACTTTCGTAGGTACTTTGTGAAATACATACAACTGTCGCTCTTTTTGTCAAAGTATTTCACATTTATGAATATGAACGTTACCTAATAATAAATATTAATCAAGCGACCGTAACATGAATGGTTCCTATTAAAATCTGTATCTGTTTTCAATAAACCACATACAAAAACATTTTTGTGTGTGGTGACGTAAAATATGAAGCTGCAATTTTTTCGCGATTCCATTGCGTAAAATGTAAAGCAAACAATATAGGCCATCGAATAAGGATATAACTCATAATATTATGAAAGACCCACAATCCTTTTCTATCAGGGGACGTAGATAAAGGTACCCACAGTTTGAACTAAAGGGAACAAAGTTATTTCACCGTGAAACAGGCGAACGTGACTAGACAAAAATTACGAAACTCGCCGTTTTTAACATTTGATTTCGTTGGGATCCGCGGATTTTGTGAATAGAATAACTTACTGATATGTATCATAATTCATAAGTTCTCGGAAGGGTTAGGTAAATGTGGCCTTTGTGTAGAATTGTGTTTTCCGGATTAAGCATTTATAACCCGTTAATTGGGATGAATACAATGACGACCAATACTTTGAAAATGCTAGGTATAATGCTACAAAATGGTAATAAATTAAAATAGAAAACAAACAGACCGATGGATAGGCAGACAGAAAAAGGTACTTCCGCATTTTTTATATTATAGTAAGGATTGTACGGAAGTGTGGATATTTTAAACAGCTCATATCCAAACCAGCAATAAAGGCTCATTCTATTTTTAAAGATTTTTCGAGTAGTCCTAAACCCGGTAATTTGTGATTTATTTCAGTATGACTTTAAGTAAATGACTTGGTTCAATATCGTTTAAGGACTTGCCTAGCCAAGCAGCAGAACATAGGGCACACAGATCTTAGGGCACCCCGATACGAATAGGTTAGGTTCAGTCGAGGTTATAAAGTTGAAATTGATTGTTGTTTGAATTTAGAATTCCCAAAATTGCCTTTTCTATGAACAGCCTAAGCCAGACCGTTCATTAAATGTTGTTATTGTAATGAACCATAACAACATTTAATGAACTCCAACTCCAACGAATTTACTGTGAAACGTAAAGCCGGTATAGCGATTAGTATATCGCAGTAAATACAGGGTGGTCGAATCTTAGGTTTGCAACTTTAAATTAAAATTAATTTTGTTACACACAAACGAAAATATGACCAAATTGTTTAACAAGAGAAAGAACAAGTAAATTAAATTGTATTTTCTATTCGTAATAATAAAACAACTACTTTTTATTAAATACATATTAATGTTTATACCAAAAACTAGCACGACTTCGTTCACGCGGGTTTAGAACGTACTCCATGAATTTCATCTCCCCTCTACCCTCTTTATAGGGTACGGACGCCCGCGACTTCGTCCGCGTGGAGCTTAACAAATAGCTTTTTACACCCGCGGTATCTGTTACTGCCCCGCTCCCGTGGCTTACAGCGGGATATCACAAGCCTTTCGTTTGAACATACGTTATTTTTCTTTAATCAACTATTTTTATTAGTTTATACAAAAATGTTAAACTTACAAAAACGTTAACTAAACGTAGAGCAGTTCGCTCAAACCGCAACATTTTTCTTACTTAGAGTACTTTTATACCCGTCGTACCTTTTAAACAAAAGATCCGATTTCAATAATTTTAAGTGTATTTACATGTACATAAATCGACCTTAATTGTCAACCATGAATTTAAATGAATAAAGATTAATATCATGATACGAAAATCAACCACTTTTCCATTCCACACGAGTTTGATTGAATAATTTGAACAAAAAGCGGTCATTGTGACTTAACCATAATAGTTAAGACATGTAACCTCGGAAGGTTTTTTACAGGTAATAATGAGTATTTTAATCATGTCGTACATTAATTTTATGTATCATCAATAGTTTTCTCAGCGCACGGCAAATACTGGATTTATTAGGCAAAATATTGCTACTTTGGGAAAAAAAAATGAGATCCTTAATAGGTACATTATTAAGGATCTAATTTTTTTTAAATAAATTAAAGCCTAAGTCCTGATAATTTAGCCTTCTACTGGTGAAAAAAAAGTTAGAGTCGGTCTAGTAGTTTCGGAGCCTATTCGTTACATACAAAAATATCTTTACTCTTATAATATTATTATTATTATTCCGTTTATCCATTTTTAAACTTATTACTTCGTTTTTAAATATTTCTTAAAAAAAATAAACATTTTAAAATATTATTATATTATATCAATAATGTTGTTGTATTATTAAGTATACATTTATTTTAATTTTTTGTTTGCTTTTCTATCCGCTTGCGGCTATTTTTCAAAACACCTGCACTGATTTTGGCCAAACGAATTTCTGATTTAAAAAGAGGTTACTTAAGCTTCCTTTACGATGGAAAAAGAATTAGAGAACCGCGCAAAAAAAACCATGAAAATGTAATTTGTGCTGCTTAACGAGCTCGACGCGGAAGAAGTCGCAGGCAATAGCTAGTTATTGTATATGAAAAGAATACCACGGCTAAATTTCGAGATAAGCTGAAATATACGGAATCAGCATGTCTGTTTTTATGACATGCAGTGAAAAGGACGAAATACGCGAATGTTCCCATATGTCACCCTGTTCATCCATCCGTCGCACATTTTTATGACTGACCTATTTTCATGAACATTGCGCTTTATAATTTATAGATTACTATTTTTGCCAGCGGTTTCACCTGTGGTATATTTGGAAATTATCCCTCGAGAAGATACTATTATCGCGCATCGAGATCAAAATATCAAATCCTAATCTAGCTCATGGTATACCAGTGTGGCAAAATTCTGAACTAGACTGAACTAGACTAAAGATGTCGTATAGTAGGCGCCAGATAAATGTGGAATAAAGTATATTGACCTTTCCCTAATAACTGTTCATAGGTACCTGAACAATTAAATATGAATCGTTTTTCATTATTAGACAATGTTAAGGATCACGAGAGATGATGATTCGGGACAGCTTTGTGTCATTAATTCCGTTTTTCAAATTAAAAATGTCAATAATTGTAGGTGGGTCAATGACCGTTATTCCACGATTATCTGGCGCCTACTATAGTATCCTACGACATCTTTAGTCTAGTTCTAGTTTCGTCTACTTTTTTTTTTTAATATAAAGTCTATGGTTTTTTCGAAACTAAGAAAAGTTGTAGTACTTACACGAACTCTTATCAGAATAATTTGGGACATTCTAGTAAGTTATGTTCGATTTATTTGAAACTTGAACGCTGATTAGTTAATCTAAGGCTTAATTTAAATATACACTTCTCATCAAAAAAATCGAAACACCTCGCAGTTTATGATTTGATAAGGATTATCAGAAAAATGTGTATATTTAGGAATAAATGTAAAATGTCATTTAATAGTGAGTAGTATGAGGTTTTTAAATCCTAATGTTAATGTTCTAAATTCAAATTAAGTCTTCATAGGTTTCGTATTTTGTATAATGAGTAATTTTTACCCTGTATGGAATATGAAGGAAATGGGTAAAACAACACGCGTAAATGAAAAAAAATGTAAGAAACGTTTATTTAATAACTTGTATTCCCTCCGCGAGCTCTTATTACTGCTTCCATACGGTTCTTCATCGATCGGATGAGAGTCACGATCACATGTTGTGGTATATTATCCCATTCCTCTTGGATTGCATTTTGCAGCTGGCTAAGTGTTTCTGGGGCTGGATCTCTTGCTCGAATTCGTCTCTTTAATTCATCCCATAGATGTTCAATGGGATTCATGTCCGGGCTTCTTGCTGGCCATACCATAATGGAGATACCGACTTCGGTAAGATAATCTCGTACGACGCCCGCGGTGTGAGCTCTAGCATTGTCGTGCATGAATATGAAGTCGTTGCCAATAAAATGTGCATAGGGCATCACATGAGGTTCAAGACACTGTTCGATGTACCGATGAGAGTTTAGTGCAGGCAGCCGTGGCCCAGATACAAAGGCAAGTTCTGTCTTACCGTCGGCGCTGATTCCTCCCCAAACCGTCCACGAACCGCCACCATAGCTGACCTTTTCTTCAATGCAGCATTGTGCAAAGCGTTCTCCATCTCTTCTGTAGACCTTGTTCCTTCCGTCGTTACCATACAGCATAATTTTACACTCATCAGAAAACAGTACTTTGCTCCACTGAAGGTATGACCAAGTTAGGTGCTCGCGTGCAAAGTTAAGGCGCGCTCTTCGATGGTCTGCAGTTAATTTCGGCCCATTCGCTGGCTTATGCGGTGCCAATCCGCGTTCCTTCAACCTTCTTCTTATTGTAGAGTCACTTACAGCTACTCTTCGTACAACGCGAAGCTGCTGCTGCAGTTGAAAAGCGTTAAGGCGTCGATTTCGTAAAGAGGTTGTTACAATAAATCGATCATCTCGCTCAGAAGTGACCCGATTCCTGCCAGATCCTGAACGGCGCGTGAACGAACCAGTCTCCCGATAGCGTTTGTAGACTCTATGAACAGATGATAAGCTTAGATGCAATCTTGCAGCCACAACACGCTGACTAAGTCCAGAATCCAGCAATGCCACCACTTGGGCGGCTTCTGCGGGCGAAGTATCCATATGTTTTAGAAAAAAAAGTTTTTTCAGACGTCCCAAAGTCACAGTAAATGAAATAAGAAACAAAAAGTTTAAAGACAAGCGCTAATTTTAGTTTTTAAACGAGAAACGTACTCCAACCCTAAATACACATTTGTCTCAAAACAGTGATTAATTTCATTTATAGGATAAACAAATGAAATTCTAATTTCGAATTTTGATTTTTTTCTTCTTACTGTAATGACCAAACTGCCAGCTACACAATAATGTTTTTTTTTTCATGGAATTAATTCTCTTTTGTAAAAAATTAGGACAAAAACAATAAAAACGAAAGTGTTTCGATTTTTTTGATGAGAAGTGTATATATATAGAACTTTGACGTTCAAAAAGTGCTGGCACTCAGCCTAATTTGAATAAATGACTTTTGAATTTTGAATTTTAGTTTTGATTGGTCAGACCATGGTTTGCAAGTAGCACCAAATCTTTCGGCACATCGGGTTCATATGAACGACTGACATAATACGGCTTTTGGAAGCGTTTTGGGTTACCTACTTGTAATTATATTGAAGAGCTGGGAATACACTTTTATATGTGAATTTCATAATCTTTTGATTATGAAATTCACATATAAAAGTGTATAACACAACAAACACTGGCAGAAAAGTACGGTAATTTATTTGTTTTATTACAAATCTATATATTCGCTAATTCTTTTTTTGTTGTGTTTGTAATTGTCAGGAGAAGGTTCTTATGCCAAAAAAATATACATCCGGGCGAAGCCGGGGCGGGCAACTAGTTGACAATATAATTGTATTTTTTATTTACTTTTTGCGTTCTATTTCAATTACAATATCCTAAGTCAGACTTTTTTTCGTAGCATGTCGATTGCAAATATATACTACTAGTGGTCCCGGCGAACTTCGTACCGCCTTAGAATATTTTTTGACGTGTTTTGTTTTTGTCATGTATCAGAAAGGTTTTTTTCCATATTTCTTTTTTCTTTCAATTTTACAATGTTTTAATAGTTATTCTGCTATTCAGGGCATAGACAAATTCAACGAACCAAAGAACTTCAAAATCGGTCCAGCAGTTTCATATATGTATATATTTGCTTAAATTGGAGATTCTTAATTAATACTGTAGCTGTTATTTAGCCGTAATAATTACTTAACGCCCCAAAACCCAAAACATTACAAAATTAATATCGCCATGAAAATGATCTCGGCAACAATAGACTATGAATTGATAATGTTGCATCCACTAAATCAACGTGCCAGTCTGGCGCACATAACTAAGGCAATAAAATGTATTCACACATAAAATAGCCCGTTGCTACAATGTTAGTAATTTACTAACAAAGTCAGAACTACACAACTCTGCTAATAAACTAGTTAGTGTGGCTTTGCGTTGCTGTTATCAGTTCACTTATTTTCATTTGGAGCTGTTTGATTTTAAATTATTGTGTTGTTTTTGTTTAGTTTATCTTTTTATGATGCCGATTGAAGTACCGTGTTACCCAGTTAATGGGATGTGGAAGTCTGGTAGGAGCCGCTCCACGTAAAATACTGGTATTCAGCTGAATCCGGTTTGACTGGAAGCCGACCCTAATATAGTTGGGAAAAGGCTAGGCAGATGATGATGATGCCGATTGATTGATGTTTCTTGTTAGGTTCAGAAATTCTTTAGGGCCAACTGAGGTTAGAGTGTTTACAAGGAAAGTCTCAGTTCCAATAAACTTTTCCACAGCCAAAAAACCGACAAAACCTTAAAAAATACTTTGGGCAGTCAATTCTGTAACAACAATTGATGGCTGACAATTTTTTGAACTAGATCGAAAAATTGTAAAAAATGTCACAAACAAGCTCATTGCCGTATTGCCGGTTTTCAGCAAAGTATTTGAAAAAGTCATGCTCAATCAAATGCTCATTCATTTTAACATCAATAAAATCTTACACGATCAACAGTATGGTTTTACCAAAGGTCGTTGTACGACTGACGCTGGTGTCACGGTGTTAAAACACATATATACAGCGTGCAAGAGGCGGAAGATGCCATAGGAATCTGTTGTGACCTCTCCAAGGCATTTGATTGCGTAAATCACGAAACCTTGCTCCTAAAACTAAAACATTACGGACTAGGTAATCTTGCTCTCAGTTTAGTGAAGTCGTACTTAAATGACAGACAGCAGCAAGTTCAAATAAACGGTGTTAATTCAAGGGGTTTAAAAGTCAAAATGGGGGTACCACAAGGCTCAATATTGGGTCCTTTCCTCTTTTTAGTGTATATTAATGATTTACTCCATCTTTTAAAAAATCAACCAGAAATCGTGTTATTTGCTGACGATACGTCTTTAATTTTTAAGATAGATAGACGTTCTACAAGTCTTGACGACGTAAATAATGCGCTACAGCAGGTCCAAAATTGGTTCACTGCGAATAATTTAGTATTAAATGGGAAAAAAACTAAGTGCATCAGATTTGCTTTACCGAATGTCAAAAGTAATACTTGCGACATAGTATTGGACAAAGAGAAACTTGAATTCGTCGAAGACACGGTTTTCCTAGGGATCACGCTTGACTCAAAGCTACAATGGGGTCCTCATTTAACATCTCTTGCAGGACGGCTAAGTTCAGCAGCATATGCTGTCAGAAAAATCCGTCAATTTACTGATATAGATACCGCGAGGCTTATTTATTTTAGTTACTTTCATAGTATAATGTCTTACGGTATCTTATTATGGGGACGAGCTGCAGACATCGAGTCTATATTTATTCTGCAGAAAAGAGCCATCAGAGCCATATACCATCTTGGTCGGCGCGATTCCCTAAGGGAACTGTTTAAGGATATTAACATCATGACGGTACCTTGTCAATACATATACGAAAACATTATGTATGTTCGGAAAAATCTTCATCTTTTTAGTAAGATTAGTGATAGGCATAATTTTAATACTAGAAATAGGAATAAATTAGGATTGTACATCATTACTCCGACAAACAAAATCCCGACGAACGCTATCTCGACAGATCATTTTACCGACCTGCAGTAGACCGACAGAACAGTAAGCCGATGGAGTTTACCTCGACAGAACGCTATCTCGAAAGTCATTTGGTCGACAAAACACTAGTTCCATACCATCCCAACGCACAGTAGACCGACAGAAGACTAAGCCGAAAAGGTTTATCACGCCTGAACAGTATGAAACACAGCTGACTGTCAAAAACACAAGCGGAATAACCTTGAATTCAGAAAAATAGGGTTCAATCATAAAATTCAATAACGAATTTGTTGACATAATAAGGGCACTCCAGCAAGTAAGTTATGTTCGTACAGTGGCATCGCACTCACGTTCGGTATCTGACAAAAATAATAAACTCCATTTTGCGAGGTTCTCTTTGCAGAGGCCTACTTGTGTGAGTACCAAACCGATTGAGTGCTTTCCATAGGGTGGTGTGGTTCATATTCCTGAGGTTTTAAGAAATCGAGAGGAGGTAGGTAATGGTCTTTCCACATTTTGCTCCTTATTGGTTGGTCTTTGATGAGGTGCAGCAAAGAAAACACCTTCCAGCTCTTAAGCCTACTCGGGGCTATAGTGTCTTCGGAGAGGAGATGTCGGAAATCAGATGCCTAGGTTGTTTTCTCATGCGCTTGTGACATACCTTCGTACTACTGGTGGTATATTACCAGCCAATGATTGAACTTGTGAAGCGGAGTCAGTTTAAAGCATCCCGATATAATTCAGCACGTCTCGTTTATCTAAACGAAATAAACATCAAATTCGATTGACGCAAGTTGACATCTATCTGGATGTCAACTTGCTTCAATCGAATTTGTAAAAGGGGAAATTCCTCTCGTGAATGGTTAATTCTCATTAAATAAAAGTCGAAATAATGCGTTGATCTTAGTAGAATTGTACAACGAATAATTGCGGCTTGTATGTTAAAACATCGCGACGACTTGAATTATTTATTTACTCATTGAATTATTATAACACATTTAAAGACACATCCAATGCGACGTTATACCTTACACATAAACGCAACGCAGCGCTTACACAACCTCTGGGTCTCATAGAGGCGATCGACGACGGCGACCGCTCGCGTTCGGCCCTGGTTCAATCCATGATCTAGAGCGAGGGGGCATGGAAAGCAGTCACCTCCTTCTGCGAAGCAATAATGCAAGCGTTGGAGGATGCCGGACGCGTGTGGAAGAGGCAAACCTCACGGCCCAGCCGCTGCAACAGAAGACACCCCGGGCGTTGGGAGTCAAAGGGTGATTCTCGGCTCACCGCGGGCCTGCGGACGGCGAGCGATGGGTGGCTCGCCCTTGATAAGAACCAGGCCCGGGTCGACGGCACGTTGTGTTCTACGCGCGCCTCAAAGAGATGTCAGCATAATAGACGGAGCGCTGCGGAATTTGTTGGAAAAAGTTACCACGGCCCTGGAACGCAAAGGGCATTTCGAGGAACACGGGTGGGTTTTAGTCAGTTAGAGACTGACACTCTTTTCCACTCCATTCAGAGCGGTAGGAGAAAAAAAAGCACCTCTGGGTGGTTCAGCAAATCTAGGAGTACGCTAGCCACATATTTGCCAGCCTGGTGTACCCGATCATGCCCAGGACGAACAGACTCGGGTACATGAGGGGATAAAAGGGGGTAAACCCCATATTCTTTGAAATAGAAACCACGCAAACACAATATTTAATTCTTGTTGGTACGAGTATATCTTTGTTTATAGCTCAAAATCTGAAGATTGTATAGTAGACTTAGATACGAATTGTAGAAAAAGCGAACAAAACGACTGCCTCTACCTTCTAGGTACATATTCTTTTAGTGTCTCAATAAATACCTATGAATTGATGCTTGAACCCTATTTTTCTAAATTCCAGGTTATTCCGCTTGTGTTTTTGACGGTCCGCTGTGTGCTTAATATATTCCAGGCGTGATAAGCCTTATCGGCCTAGTCTTCTGTCGGTCTACTGTACGTCGGGGTGGCATTCAATCGGTCAACTGTTAGTCGAACTAGTGTTTTGTCGAACAAATGACTGTCGAGATAGCGTTCTGTCGAGGTAAACTCCATCGGCTTACTGTTCTGTCGGTCTACTGCAGGTCGGTAAAATGATCTGTCGAGATAGCGTTCGTCGGGATTTTGTTTGTCGGAGTAATGTGGTACAATCATAAATTAGATCAACCCCGATTCAGATTGGCTAAAGTACACACTTCTTTTATGGGATATTGTGTTAAGTTTTATAATAAAATACCACGTGAGATTCTCGAACTGAATGAGAAAAAATTTAAAACATGCATAAAACGCACTCTATGTAGACAGGCATATTATAAACTGGAAGATTATATCCTTGATAAAAATGCTTGGCTAAATGCCGGTCCTGCTCCACAGCCTCAGCCGCTTGGTTCCACTAGTTAGGTTTTATATTTGGAAGAGATGCTCACCCTCTTTTATGTCTAATAATAATACTATTCCGCATAATCTTATATTATGTTTGGAATAAACTTTTCTTTTTCTGTATTTTCAGATTGATATTCATAGTTTTATATAATTTAGAAGCAATTTTTATTTCAAGTTCTGTAAATGTGAGAACCCTGGACCATTATGTTAATAGATAGTTTCCTTGTTTGACATGAAATAGCAGGGGCAGTTGAGGGTGTGTCATGCTCACTCCAATGTCTCGCTGATGGTGGCGCGTGTATCGGATCATTCAGTTCCCTTCAAAATGGTTGAGCTGAATGGTGCTGATGCACGCGTCATGTTCGTGAACGGGCGCCGTCAGTGGAGACTGGTCATCCCTTGGTTGCCACTGCCTCATTTTAATATTTCATACTATAAATTGTTTTTTTCTTTCTTTACATTGTTCTCATATTCAGGATTTTTGTAAACATAAAATGATTTAAAAGAGTGTCCGTGGAGTTTCTTGCACGTTCTTCTCCATAGAGATCTACGCTTTCGAACGTGCAAATAGCTTCATGTTTTTGACGGACTGACTTTGACAATTCAAAAGTACCTGATAATGGTTTATTTGAAATAAATGCTTTGACTTTGACTTTGATTGCAAGCAATGAGCTTGTTTGTGACATTTTTTATGTTGTGACAATTTTTTATTTTTTATGTTGTTTATATGTCAAGTTCATCAATCATCAATCAATATACTCTTAAATAAAACTCTTCTGTTAATGGTGACTGACTGACAGACAACGCATAGCCAAACAAAACGGGATTTGCGCGTACAAAGTTGCGGGCAAATGCTTGTTCATTTATAATAGCCAGATTATGCTGTTTTATTAATACTCGATAGCAAATAAGTCTCGAGATTCCCTCCGGAGCTTCGGAGATTTGGAAAAACACAACAGCGAGCTTTGATTTAGGCATTCACTTAGAAGTCGGCTGTTATAGTGCAAGTAAAATGATGCAAAATTGTTTTGCTTTACAAAATGGCTTAAAACTTAGTAATCTGGACACAGGTAACATTCGCGGTATGATAGTTACTTCATTATACGGCTACCCAAGAGGGTAGTTATTCTCAGTTACTTTTATATGCATTAGAAAATAAACAAAACTAAAATAAATATTATGCCAAAGCAAATTCTCCTACTTTAGAACTACCTGAAACTCCATAAAGTCGTAGGTCCTGCGCCTGACTTCTCCCCGGTCGTTTCGAATTGCCTTTCCATCGCACTACGAGCGTAAAGGAACAGAGAGCGCACCTGCATTTGAGCACACACTTTTACACTATATTAACTCTTGCGTAGTTGACCAGTTTCTGCTGAGGTTAGTCAATGTGGCTAAAGTTTGTTCGGGAGGATATCATTATTACTTACAATAAAACAATCAAAGCACATAATGTGTGTTGTGGATTGTGGTAGCAGTTCCAAAGACTACGAAATAAAATAAAAAAGACCGTGATAAAACCACGGTTTGTGACAGAACGAAAAACATTTACTTGTCAACGACACCAAAAATATTAAAAAAAAAACAACGGGTATTAGAAAAAGTGTTTAATGCGTAAAGCTGTATCCCAATGCTCTCACACACTCGTCAGCAGTCAAATCACAGCGAAATGCAATGTAATAAAAATTTGGAAAAACTCAGGTGAGTCATGAGTGGCGTGAGATGCCTAAGATCAAATGGTAGAACATGCCCGGGGCATTAAAGCTTGCTTTTGATTTTTACTTTATGTTTAAAGTTTTACACAAATAAAGTGCAACAGAAGAACGTTAAAAGGTACAAATATCAGTGAGACAATTCAACTACGCCCCGCGGTGTCACACAGCGGTGGTGTATCGGACGACACAAGGTTCCAGAATCAGCATGGCCAAAGCTGTGCCTGTGACTTGACCCTAAGGAGACCAAGCCGCCATGTAGCCTCATCCCGGTCCTGAGTTCACACATTTAGGTAATCAGACCCATTGCCAACGAATTCCAGAGAATTCGGGATCCACCATGAAGATGAGCTCCCAACTTTCGACAGTTTTTGCTCTTCTTGGCATTTTCTTCTTGGTAGCAAACCAAATTAGTTAAACTTCTTTTTTTAAACTTTAAATGGGACATATCATTCAACCATTAAGAATACTCGTACACTACTAGAAAGCTGGAAATGCACGGCTTCTTTGGGTCATTCCGCGGGGAAAATAGTATTAGTAGTTTTACATAATTTATAAAAGTGTTTTAAGTCATTTGGCAGCGGTTTCCAAAGTTGTCTGGAAAAGAAGTTGGCTATTTAATTGAACAAGGAGTGCAATTGCACTGAAAAGGATGTACATTTAAAACTATTGTTTCCTAATTTTGTAATCGCAGCTTCAACTTTTCAAGGCCGAAAGAAGGAAAAAAAACAAGCAATGGGAATTTTAAGATTATAGACATAATATATATCTATAATCTCTATAAAATGTAAATAAATCCTACTAATATTATAAATGCGAAAGTTAGTGAGGATGGATGGATGAATGGACGTTTGTTATTCTTTCACGTCAGAACAACTGAACGGATGAAATTTGGTACTGAGATAGATTATAGTCTGGAATAAACATAGGATACTTTTTTGTAGGATATTTTTTTTAACTTTTTTTAGGATAATTTGCGATTTTTTTTAATTTAATTAATATCCATATTTATTATAAAGAAATTTAATTTTATTAATTTTGTATTTTTAATAGAAAAAAAATGTACACTGTCCAGTGCATTGCCCATCGATATCGTGGCTCTCGTTTCGTCCAATGTAAAGACCTCCAAAGGGATTTGCGGTTCGACTACAAGGGACCGTGTTTACATTTTGTCGTTGACAATGCTCCCCGGTCACACCTCTTTGCGGTTAATTCGAGAGCTTATGGTATACCGATGTCAACCGAGCGATTGATTCCCGAACATTGCCGAACAATCATGTAAATTCGGTTGTGATCTTAATTGAGTTCAATTGACTTTGGAGACTCTTAAATCCCTTGTTAAGATTAGGTCACTTTATAATTGATTGATTGTTTAGTTATATTTAAGCACTGAGAATAGAATCCCCGCGCCGGCTTACTTACTATGGCTGCCCGTACAATGTGCTCTGAGAACAAATTTGGGATTGAGATTTTGTATGTGAATTTGTCACTGGTCATCTATTTCTACGCGTGGCTAAGCGGTGATACTCGGTAACCAGGTTGATGAAAAGCAATAGTACTTCGCCCGCGACTTCACCTGCGCAGATTAAAGGTTGTTTTCCAAAAACTTCTTAGTGCTTACCTACATTACAAGGAAGCCTTGTGCAACATTTCATGTTCCTAGTTCTAGTAGTTTCGGCTGTACGTTGGTATATCAGTCAGTCAGTTTCACTTTTATATAGATTTATGATCAGTCATTCAGATCATACATAGCTACCTATTTTCAATGTGGGTCATGTCAGTATTGCGTTTTTATAGCACATGAAACTGGATCACGGGTGGATTATAAATATCTGGCAGTACCGGAAAATAGCACGACCCAATAACACAGGTACTATTTATTGCATTTTCAAGTTCGTTAAATATTATCTGAATATTGACTACCTAAACCTGTAGCCACTTTCTTCTGATTAATCACCAAAATCTGAAGGTGCATGCTCATCCGGCGAATGCACCTGTTTGTAAAAGGCCAATAGTTACCTGTCTTTTTCCAAATCTAACGAAACAATTTAGAGGCAATAATGTAGTGAGCAGAACTTCACGTGATCTGCGGGGCGCAAAGGCTCACCAAACAGTTGCAATTATTGCATGCGGGCAACGCATGTGCAGCGCATTTGCCATGTTTTCTTAGAATCTGGCTAGCCAGGTAAATAGTCATTAGGTACAGCTTCGTTGGTCGAGAAATAACACCTTTACGATTTCAAAAGTAGAACAGAAAACTTGATGTATTAATTTTATTATTGTTAGCAAGTTACTTCAGTGCACCGTAGCGCTATCTATTCCCTGACTTCAAAATGTTTACAACGCAAAGTTCAGTAAGCACCCCGCAGTTACCGGCTAGTTATGAAGTAAAAAGTTCTTCCCAGTGTGCCATTCAACTTGAAAAGGGATTACGTTTCAAAAATATTTGTGCAGAAAATAATCCTGAAATATAGTGCGGAGTATTGAAAATTTAGGACCATGGAAAATGCACCGTATAACATTTGAACTTAATGGCTTGTTTTTGCCAAACCTCAATGTTCATTACGCTCATATTAGGTACACAGTTTTGCTCCCGTGTTCAATCCCGTTTTATCAATCAACTAGCTTTTGCCCGCGACTTTGTACGCGCATATCCCGTTTTTTCCCGTTGCCCTATAGCGTAGCCTTTTTCATGAATGCGGCTATATAAAAAAAATCTTTTTGTTTGTTTGAACGCGCTAATCTCTATAAGCGCTCTCAAACAAACAAACAAACAAGTTCTTCAGCTTTATATCTAACACGATATCCCTACCTATCTAACACGGTACCCCTACCTATCTTACACGGTACCCCTACCTATCTTACACGATACCCCTACCTATCTAACACGGTACCGCTACCTATCTAACACAGTACCCCTACCTATCGAACACGGTACCTCTACCTATCTAACACGGTACCCCTACCTATCGAACACGGTACCCCTACCTATCCAACACGGTACCCCTACCTATCCAACACGGTACCCCTACCTATCCAACACGGTACCCCTACCTATCCAACACGGTACCTCTACCTATCCAACACGGTACCCCTACCTATCCAACACGGTACCCCTACCTATCCAAACGGTACCCCTACCTATCCAACACGGTACCCCTACCTATCCAACACGGTACCCCTACCTATCCAACACGGTACCCCTACCTATCCAACACGGTACCCCTACCTATCCAACACGGTACCCCTACCTATCCAACACGGTACCCCTACCTATCCAACACGGTACCCCTACCTATCCAACACGGTACCCCTACCTATCCAACACGGTACCCCTACCTATCCAACACGGTACCCCTACCTATCCAACACGGTACCCCTACCTATCCAACACGGTACCCCTACCTATCCAACACGGTACCCCTACCTATCCAACACGGTACCCCTACCTATCCAACACGGTACCCCTACCTATCCAACACGGTACCCCTACCTATCCAACACGGTACCCCTACCTATCCAACACGGTACCCCTACCTATCCAACACGGTACCCCTACCTATCCAACACGGTACCCCTACCTATCCAACACGGTACCCCTACCTATCCAACACGGTACCCCTACCTATCCAACACGGTACCCCTACCTATCCAACACGGTACCCCTACCTATCCAACACGGTACCCCTACCTATCCAACACGGTACCCCTACCTATCCAACACGGTACCCCTACCTATCCAACACGGTACCCCTACCTATCCAACACGGTACCCCTACCTATCCAACACGGTACCCCTACCTATCTAACACGGTACCCCTACCTATCTAACACGCTTATCACACACTTATCGCTAAATGTCTTTACTTGGTTACTTTTTACCTTGTCGCCATGGCTGCGAAGCTAATCGTAGTGGCAAAAGCGAGTAGAAAATACGAAAACAAATCATAGTTTTTATTAGGGACTGTCAAGACACGTAACTGGGCTCGAGGCTACAGTAATAACATCAGCACGGGTCAATCTTCAAGGTTAAACAACGTTTACCGAGGTCGGACCGTGGATGGGTGAACATTTATTCATTCATAGAAAGTTAAAAAGGTGTTTATTGTTTATAATTCATTCTACCATCGATCGACGATCGATCGATTGGTGTAGTAACACCCTAAGCCGTTGGACCTGGCCTTCATTTCTGGACATTTAACATTTTGGTTAGAAGAAGCCAGAAAATCTGTCACAAGTCTTGCCAATGGCTTACCTAGTTACTAAGTTGTGGCGGTCAAATGGGCAGCCGCTCCATGTAAAATACTGGTATTCATTAGTATTTACTAATATTCCGGTTAGACTGGAAGCCGGCCCCACCATAGTTGGGTAAAGACTCGGCATATTGATTGAGTGTACACTCTCCGACGTAAATAAACCAACAGCTTTCTTTTTTTTTAAGGGAAATGTTCAAATGACTTCTTCCGCTCTGGGTGGAGCGGAAGGGCGTGTCAGACTCTTACTGACTAAAACCCATCCGTGTTCCTTCTAAAGCTCTTTGCGTTCCAGCACCGCGGTGACTCTTTCGAACACATAGACAACAAATTCCGCAACCCTGGCAGGAATAACCAACACCTAAGAATATTATGAAAGTCGGATAGTCGCTATCCAACTTTCATTGGTACAGGTAGTTAGTTGATTGTCAAAGTAACCGCCTACCTTCGCAGACAGTCAATTAATCTTTCTAAATAATTACTTCCTCAATTAACCAAACCTTGGGTAAGTGCGTGAGTGTCAATTACTTAGCTGTGTCACTTAAAAGCATTGTTTTTCGGATGACAGTCAATAAAATAACTAGCTCTTTCTCACGATTTTGCTCCTGTAGCTTTCCCCGCAGAAGCAGTGCATTTTTTTTCTAGTTAAAGTACTTACCTATGGCACTTTAATAATAATAATAATTCTTTATTATCAAGCAACTAAGGCCCATAGATAAAATACACAAATTAAACATACAAAAAAAATAACTAATACATATTAATCTTGCTTCCACAAAATATAACTTATAAACTAAGAAACACGAAATGACGGCGTCTGTAAACTATCTTTTTTTAATTATATTACTCAATTTTCAATTTAACCGGTTCATAAATTTCTAAGATTAAGGACTTCAAGTTTGTATGAAATATCGTGAGGAATAAGAATGTTATCATGCAGTTGATTAAACCACCAAACAAAGAATAGGATTACCATTTGAAGTTTCAGGTGTAATATCACCACCGTACACTTTCAGCACCTCCCTTCAATACCTAAATAATTGAACAGGCCACCACCACCCCACATTGATGTAGGGATAACCAATTTAGGCGCGTACCTTAAGATCCTAAATTCAATCAAGGCGAAATGTAATTGGGTCTCGTTATTATAAGATTGTCAGTTGTTTCCAGGGGCTGAAGTGGTTGAGACCCGTATTGAATCTTATACCGATACCCTTCGAAAATCAGAGCAAAAGAAAACAATGGATGACCTGAAAACGAAAGTACTGTACCTAAATGGGGGCTGGGGATTGTAAGTAGACATAACCTCGGGTTTGTTCCTCGGTTTGTACATTTTTAGGAAGAGAGGAATAAATCGGCCAAATGCGTGTCGGACTTTCGAAGTCGGCATAAATATTCACGCATGCACATGCGCAATTTAATTTTTTGACGTTTTTTCTTACTATATAGAAAGGCAGCTATAATAGAAAAGATCGCATATCTCAAAAAAAAAACATTCCAATTTTTCAAAACAATTTTAATTTTTAGTGTTTCATCTGCTATTTTATTAAATAAAAAGAGAATCTGTCTGACTTGGAAAGCAGTAATTTCACTACATTACTGTTTAGCGGTTCATGGAATACACCTTCTTTCAAACGTTACCAATATAGTGCCAATAGTCTACAAATAACTGGTTGCGAGACATCCAAACTTTTGGAAAGACGGACAGGACAAGACTGTTAAGGTTTCGTTTTTGCTGATTGGCTACGGAACCCCAAAACTGGTGTTTTAAAAATAGCACCATGTAACTGTCCCACTATAGGGTAATGCCAAATTTATAATAAAATCGACAGGATTGATGAAATTCAACTAATTCCTTGTCCAATATTTTTCCTAACCGCAAATCAGTGAGACACATAATCGAACAAAAAAAAACACACTGCAACTCAAGAACGAACCCCATACACTCCCCACAACATAAAAATGCAATAATAGTTTAAAAACAAATCACAATCGCCATAACATTCATGCCCAAACCATTCGTGTATCATGCATTATTTATATACACACGGCGACCAAACGTTGCCAATTCCCCAGCAAGGTTACTAGGCCAGAAAATGTTTTTAGCACGGACTATTGGACTTGGAGGAGTGTGAGATTATGTCCAAATGATGTGCTGGTTACTGGAGGACGGCCAAATCTGAGCGCCTCGGGAACAGCGCGGCGTTGCCAAAAGCTAACTGATCGATGGCCTTAGGAATTTGCAAGCGGATTCAGGAGTATAGATAATGCTTGGGTTAATAATAGGGGAGAATGCCAGGTTGTGTTGCAAATTGTGTTATTATAAAACTAGTTTGTGCCAGCGGTTTCGTCCGCGTGAAAGTCGGAAATTAGAGCCTATGCATACGGCGTATTTTAGCGCCGAAAATGCGCGCTCACGGCGCTGTGAATGACCAAAAAGCAGATTATCGCATTTGTATCAATACAAACGTGCGTACAACGCGATAGAAAACACGCGCGAGAAGCGCGTTCAAAGCTCGTCTGATCAAAGCGCGTTTGTTTGTCGGAGAAACATAACAGAAACAATACATACGCGCGACTGCAGCGCGTCTGTATCGCCGTATCAGCGCGTTTGTATCGATACAAATGCGCCACTAAATTTTTGTACGTGTGCAAATGTTTACTGTCTGAGTCTTAGTTACGTTTGAAGCGCGTTAGCGCGCGTCATCTGCGCGTCGCCGTTGCGCTAAAAAAATGTCCTTATGCTACGGGATCTTATTACCGGAATAAATATTTATTCAAAGTGTTCATACAGGTTATAAACTATACCTATGTGTGCCAAATGTCATCAAAATCCGGTGAGTGAAAGAAAAGAAAGTAGAGATATGTAGAATAGGAAGTAAAAATTTGATTAGCGAAATATGGATGTAATACACACATGTATTTCGCTAATCACAACTTCGTACAGGTGTTTATTTTGTAAATAGATTAATTACTTAGTTTTGAATTGATTAATATAATATTTCGAAGATAAAAGACAGAATAAACATGAACAAAACAAAGGTTATGTTAAATACCAACGTAACACCCACTCTCACTAACATCGGAGAGTCTACACTTGAAGTTGTTGATGATTATGTTTACCTAGGACAAAAGGTCCAGTAAGGTAGGCCCAACTTCAAGAAAGAGGTCAATCGTAGAATTAAACTAACAACTTAATTCCGAGTTTGTATTCACGCTCCACTTTAAACCATTTGGGTGCAAAAAGAGTGGCTTAAATCTTAATTGAATAGATTCAATTCTAAAAAGCTACCTAAAGCTAACTAGTTTCAAAAGCGTAGCTACCACAGGTATACACCACTTTGCTACGGCGGCGGCGTAGCAGTTTGCTACGTCGTAGCACAGCGGGTATCGTGTTGACAACCGTGCGCCTGCGCCTACTCCTGTAGGCACATGTGGAAACTTGTAATTAGCAAATTTCTCTACCTACGAATGATTTTTTATTTTTTTAAATTAGTTTTCTGCTCAATTTTCTAAACGAATGGTAGATCAATCACAGTTGCTGAAATACACTTCTCATCAAAAAAATCGAAACACCTCGCAGTTTATGATTTGATAAGGATTATCAGAAAAATGTGTATATTTAGGAATAAATGTAAAATGTCATTTAATAGTGAGTAGTATGAGGTTTTTAAATCCTAATGTTAATGTTCTAAATTCAAATTAAGTCTTCATAGGTTTCGTATTTTGTATAATGAGTAATTTTTACCCTGTATGGAATATGAAGGAAATGGGTAAAACAACACGCGTAAATGAAAAAAAATGTAAGAAACGTTTATTTAATAACTTGTATTCCCTCCGCGAGCTCTTATTACTGCTTCCATACGGTTCTTCATCGATCGGATGAGAGTCACGATCACATGTTGTGGTATATTATCCCATTCCTCTTGGATTGCATTTTGCAGCTGGCTAAGTGTTTCTGGGGCTGGATCTCTTGCTCGAATTCGTCTCTTTAATTCATCCCATAGATGTTCAATGGGATTCATGTCCGGGCTTCTTGCTGGCCATACCATAATGGAGATACCGACTTCGGTAAGATAATCTCGTACGACGCCCGCGGTGTGAGCTCTAGCATTGTCGTGCATGAATATGAAGTCGTTGCCAATAAAATGTGCATAGGGCATCACATGAGGTTCAAGACACTGTTCGATGTACCGATGAGAGTTTAGTGCAGGCAGCCGTGGCCCAGATACAAAGGCAAGTTCTGTCTTACCGTCGGCGCTGATTCCTCCCCAAACCGTCCACGAACCGCCACCATAGCTGACCTTTTCTTCAATGCAGCATTGTGCAAAGCGTTCTCCATCTCTTCTGTAGACCTTGTTCCTTCCGTCGTTACCATACAGCATAATTTTACACTCATCAGAAAACAGTACTTTGCTCCACTGAAGGTATGACCAAGTTAGGTGCTCGCGTGCAAAGTTAAGGCGCGCTCTTCGATGGTCTGCAGTTAATTTCGGCCCATTCGCTGGCTTATGCGGTGCCAATCCGCGTTCCTTCAACCTTCTTCTTATTGTAGAGTCACTTACAGCTACTCTTCGTACAACGCGAAGCTGCTGCTGCAGTTGAAAAGCGTTAAGGCGTCGATTTCGTAAAGAGGTTGTTACAATAAATCGATCATCTCGCTCAGAAGTGACCCGATTCCTGCCAGATCCTGAACGGCGCGTGAACGAACCAGTCTCCCGATAGCGTTTGTAGACTCTATGAACAGATGATAAGCTTAGATGCAATCTTGCAGCCACAACACGCTGACTAAGTCCAGAATCCAGCAATGCCACCACTTGGGCGGCTTCTGCGGGCGAAGTATCCATATGTTTTAGAAAAAAAAGTTTTTTCAGACGTCCCAAAGTCACAGTAAATGAAATAAGAAACAAAAAGTTTAAAGACAAGCGCTAATTTTAGTTTTTAAACGAGAAACGTACTCCAACCCTAAATACACATTTGTCTCAAAACAGTGATTAATTTCATTTATAGGATAAACAAATGAAATTCTAATTTCGAATTTTGATTTTTTTCTTCTTACTGTAATGACCAAACTGCCAGCTACACAATAATGTTTTTTTTTTCATGGAATTAATTCTCTTTTGTAAAAAATTAGGACAAAAACAATAAAAACGAAAGTGTTTCGATTTTTTTGATGAGAAGTGTATATGACTATATTCTTTGGGTTCGCAGTTTCTAGAACCAGTTCAGACACACAAACAATTTTAACAAAAGATTTCATATCAGTTGCATAAACACAACGTTTCTGTGAGATTCCTATCACGGCAGTCTTTATTATTCAAAGGAATTAATACCTCCGCCAAGGAACGAAAGTAAACGAAGGTAAGATAAGGCAGTTAAAATATTCACGAAGGCACGAATCCAATATTCTTGTTATCTAGTTAGCGAGCAGCGGAGCCTTGCACCGAAATAGAACCATATTCCTGTGAATAATGCTGAAAGAATAAGGCGTACCTACATACACTGCAATTTTAAATAACAAAAAAGTAATCAACTGTTCTCCGCATCTTTTCGAGTTATATACGAGCAAAAATGTAGTACTGAAATAGATGTTAATAGTAAAACACAAAAATTACGCACTCACAACTACACAATTACGCACATATCATATCATATCGCATCATTTCTCCATTTTATTTATCCATGTGTTATTCATTTAAATTTTAAGTAAAGAGTTGACCATAGACTTTAACCATAAACAATAGAGTATATATTTGTGCCTCGTTGGTCTCGTGGCTTTAAGCGCGACTGCCGAGCGTCGGGTCCTGTGTTCGATTCCCAGGTCGGGCAAAAAGTGTAATTGGGCTTTCCATTATATACAGGAATTTCTCAGTAACAGCCCGGAGTTTGGAACTTGGTGGTGTGACCCCGTGCCTCGGAATGCACCTAAAGCCGCCTGATCTCTCTCCGGTCTATAATATAAAAAATAAATCACTCGCTTCGATTCCTGGAAAGAAGACCGATTTTTCAAAAATTCAAGAATGCAGTTTTAGTTTTCATCAAATCGGGCTCAAGACTCACTTCGGTGTTTTTCGCTAATCCTCATAGTTTCGGATTTGGCCATCCACGCATGTTTTAAGCTTATTATAAAAAAGTACCTATTAGCTTTCTGCACTCCTTTTTCGTATAAAACTTTAACCTCGCCGAATTTCATGCTCCTCCGTTCGCGTCATTTCCGTAAAAAGGGGTACAAGGTTTTTGCTTCACGTATTAATATCACTCTGTTTCTAAAGGGTTGTGATTTGATATCATGTGACTGTTAATTCTGAGAACTTTGTTTTTGATACTTACCAATCACACGAGTTAAGAATTATCCAATGGATTAATTGATCGGAGTGTGGGAAATTCTAAATCCGTGATTCCCATAGGAAAGGGTCTTACGGCCTCTGATTATGAGTGACAGTTCCATTGTTTGGTTGCAAAAATACCCGGTGAATCTGTTTTCATTTTAACACAGCATATTTATTCCGAATTCGATTCTTGAAAAGCTTTGTAGAGTAGAGTAGGGACTCCATTTTCGGCACTTAGTCCGTTGTGCGTAGGTTAGCCAGCCTAGCTCCAGATGCACAGAAGCTTCCTGGGAGCTTCACAGGCTTCGCGGAGGATTTCGCTCACCGTTCGGAGGATTTTTTCACGTTGGGTAGCCACGGCTTCGCATTCCAGGATGACGTAGGCGGCTGATTTTTCGGCGTCAAAACAGCCCCTGCAGAGTGGGCTTTCCGTGGCGTCTATGTTAAAGACATGTTTGTTAAGGGCCCGTAATTTTCCCTATTATTGTTCTGAGGTTATTTCTATTTAGGCTGAGTAGTCCTTTTGTTAGTCGGGGATGTAGACTTGGCATTTGGCCTTGACATTTTTGGCTGCCTGCAGTCTGTATTGTGACCATTCTTGAAAAATTTATTTTAACCTCATTTGAGAAGGTTCCGCGGCTTCGCTCATTTTCATATAGATACAATAGTGATAAGGATTGAATAAGCAAACAGAAGCATACTTATTCATCCCCCTTGAATTTTAATAAGTTTTAAATACCTACTTTGTTATACAGACGATAAGTCCCACGATAACAGCTAGTTATCAAACAAAAACAACATGAAAAGGGTTGCGCTGTATTTACCCATGGCCAAAAACCAACACCATTAATGTAAGAGGATCGGGTCGAAACATGTTATCGATATGCCAGAGGGTGGATATATAAACTGGACTTAGTAGGTCCATACGTAAACAAACACAAATTTATCTACCGGTGGTGATTAATGGTCAATGGATGAATGGATTAAATGTCAAATCGAAATAAACCTACGTGGGTTTAAAACTTACTCATGAAACTTTTGAAATTAGGAGCACGGTACGAATAGGGCGTTTCCTGTGGAAAAAAACCTACTAAAACCACCACAGTAACTCTTGCACGGCGGTCTGCCCTACTTGGGCGGAGCAACGCCGTGTCCTCGTGCGGCGGTCGGCGGCGGCGACCTGTCGCGCCCGGCCCTGGTTCAATCCATGTTACGGAGCGAGGGGTCTGGAAAGCAGTCACCTGATTCTGCTGAGCAGTAACGCATGCAAAGGAAGAGAAGCGTGAGGGAGAGGCAAAGCTCAAGCTCCAGCCGCCGCAACAGATGAAAACGCCCCAGGCGTCGGGAGTCGCGAGGCGATTCCCGGCCACGTTGGCGCGTGCCTATGGTCGGCCAGCGATGGGTGGCTCGCCGTCCGATAAGGACGTTCCATAATATAGTCTTAATAGATATAGGACGACAGTGTAGACCTGTCAACAAATTACCTAGTAGATACATAACAGAAACCAGATAAAAAAATAGATTCCCCGTTCAAAGATAACGGGAGGAAAACTAAAAGATCCTGGGTCTAGCCGCCTCAAGGCGAAGGACATGTGCGGGTTCCCACACATAAAAACAAGAACTTACAAAAGTAACGGATTTGAAGATATAAAGAAAAACTGCTACAAAAGTGACCATACGTCCGGCAAAGTTACCTTGGAGATGATTCATGATAAATGAACGTTAACCACTTAAAAAAAAGTACGAAGCGTCTGGTTTTTATCTTGGTTTTTTCTTACTACACCGTTATCCCCCACGCGTGTTTATTCCTCACGATATTTCATACAGATTCGTAATAAGAGACTGTGATCTTTTACTTTCTAGAAAAAACTTAAAATTGCTCTCCCTGTATCTGTCTAAACAAAGACAAAGAAGTGAAAAATAAAGATCTTTTTACAAAAAAATACAACCGACTTCCAAATAAAAACCACTACGAAGTACAAAAAAACTAATTTCGATGACAAAACACGAGAAACAACGACTTCCAAAATTAAATTATTCGACTCTCTTTTCGCAGGTATGCTGGAAAACATTTCTATAGTAATAAGCATCACCTTTGTACCTATTTTTCTGTTCACTTCTTATTATCTATTTGTTGAATGTGTGGACATAAAATGTTAAATAAATAAAGTTTTTTTGTACTTTGTAGTGGTTTTTATTTGGAAGTCGGTTATATTTTTTTGGTAAAATGTTTTTTCAAAAATGTTCTCAACGAATCATTTTATACTTAGGTAATTTGCGTACACATGTTCATTGAAATAGTTTCATTAATTGCCAACATTACGGACTGTGAGCTTGTATAAAATACAATGAGAAATACGCTCTTAACACAGTACTAGAACTCAGAACACGTACCAGTTTACCTTAAACCATCGACTGTTCCCTTAGATGTGCCCGTATCCAGTATATTACTGTTTTACGATAGCTCCCATTGAAAGATAGGCTCTGCTGGCTTACTCCTTTGTAAAGCCAAAGTTGAAAGGTATAATAAATAGTCATCTAATACAACTGTGACGGATGCGAAAAGCAATTTAGAACGACGTTTTGTCAGGCGTAGAATAAAAATGCTTTTGTTCGTGACTTTCAGGAATTCATAAAATATATTAACTAAAAGAGAAAACACGAGTCCAATGAATTTCTGAAAAGAGTTCTATTGAGACCTATGTATATGTGAATGAATGAATGAATGTACCTTTACTTAGACATCCTCCAAATTTCTTCAAGCCTTTTTACATAATAGTAACCTTTACTTTTTTCAGTAAATAAACTGTTTCCGCTACCTACATCTTTCTTCGCCACATAGTTTTTCACAATAAAGTTCACCTGTCCATCCGTCTGTCAGCCTGTCCGTCCGTCCCTCCATCTGAAGGTAATGAAAACGTCCGAGTTGAACGTTTCCCACACGACCACATACGTGTATATTACGCAGTACCGAACAGGTGTGTTCTGTATGGTGTCGGACGTAAAAGAATAGCACCATCCCATCTCTTTCCGTGGGTGTCGTTAGAGGCGACTAAGAAACTTTCTAGAGAATGGGCAGCAGCATTCACTGTACATTCCAACAGCTACACTGCGATCGCCAACCCGCCTGCCAAGCGTGGCGATTATGGCAACCCCCCCCCCCCCCCCCNTAATCAATGTGCCAGTACCTACGTGTAGTTCACGCAATGGCTACGTGTATTTAAATTTTTATTATAAAGTGATAATACATAACTTGCATTCAGGAAAACTTCAAAGGCAATTTTCCATTTAATATCATATTTTCTCAGTTCCAATCGTTGTATTGTAATCATTTTACAAGATATATCCATCGTATAAAATACAAAAAAAATCATAAGATATGGACATAGTTGACATGACATGATATGGATTATGATGGACAAAGTATGGACTTTAGAAAAAAATCGCTACGTTCTTAATTTAAAGAAATTTTTTTAAAAGGTAATCTCATAAAATACATATCCAATTATGAAAATTCCTTCGCTGAGAGAAAATATACAATTACTGAGAGAGAAAGAATAAGCTCCTTTAATGAGAAACAAATGAAGGGCTGGCGCAGGCACGCGTCCACTTAAGCAAATTCCACTGTTTATGTGCTAGTACACACATGCATCCTGTGTACGTAGTGTCTACGTGTATAATTAAATATACATCTGAAGCGATTTTATGATTTATGATGTAAAATTCTGTGTTTGTCGCAGATAATATCTGAAAATTTAATTTCGAATACAGACTAACACGATATCTAGTCTGCTCTATGAGAGATTAAAAGGATCGGTCGATGTAGTGACATGTCTCCCCCAAGTGTCGCGACGTATGGGGGAGGCCTATGTCCAGCAGTGGTCGTCTTTCGGCTGATACGATGATGATGAAACAGGTACAAGACTGTCGAACTTCCGAGTATTTTGTATTACTTTTGGTATTTCCAAAGAATCCTAGAAAAATATCTCCGGGAGCTGCTTTTACCGAAAAGCAATTTCCTTTAAAATCTTCTTCACATTACACAAACCCACAAAGATGACCTTGCAAAATTGATAACTAGCTACATTTTAGAATGATATATGATAGGAACTCCCCGAAAGAGATCAGCGAACGTATCCGTCTGGTCGGTGAGTCCGCATTTGTATGCTTGAAGATTTACACGGCTTATCTCAGCCCCCTTTGTATCTTGTTCGGCTTTCCATGAAGCCTGTGGATATACAAGCCATTTGATCGGAAACAAACTGACGTTCTGTATTGATATGGAAGATCGTTCTTCAGGATTACGTTGTTTGATCCGCATTGTGAGCTCAAAGCCGTCAGCCTTCTAGTTTATTCTTCATATCAATAATACGAAACTAAATCAGTATTGATATAAAACAAAATGTGCCCCGAAATGTTTCTTTTGCTAGACAATATGGATTTCGGTGTTATGTTGAGAGGAAAGGAAATCCAATATACGTATGTGAGTAAATGATGGATTATTCACGCTTTTTCCTTTTTCGTCCATGAGATAGACAGACATTGAAAGATTATCAATAAGAAGTGAATGTCGTTGGTGGGAGATATTTTCGTAGCAGGTAGGTATCGTTATCTTGTTATAGGTATACTTTAAATTATCTCAATGAAAAAAACTGTTATATTTTGGTCAGCCATAAAATGTCCGGATTGAAAACAAGCATCCTTTTCACCAACTGGAACCAAAAGCTGTATTGAAAAGATCTCTAAAATCGATGGGAGTGCTTTTAAAATACTGGAAAGTTACGTGTGAAAATATCCCAATCACGGCGAAAACATTGAAATATCATCAATGCTCAGATTACACATTCACAGAATTGAGATAACGGCACCGAAACTGGTTGAATAGAGCGTCCAGTATAATATGACGTGCGGCGTTAAAAGGAACTATATTCGAATGGTTAGTTTTTGACAGCTCTTTGACGTTTGCCTTTACAAGTAGCGCTGTCGTGAGGTGCCAAGAAATACTGGGCGTGTCGTTTAATAGTATGTTACTTTAGAGACGTGCGCTCGTAGCAAATAATTGCCACCGGGAAATGGTCGATCTGGGGCAAAGAAAAGGTCGAATGGATTTCGCTGCTTCTCATACAAATATCTCTATTTAATTTGTGATTTTATTCCTGAGGGGTAGGTAAGGTTTTCCACTTTTGTGATGTAAGCTGGTAATCGCACCACCCTGGTTATATCGGCCTTTGGAATACAAAATGGCGAAATGTGGCTATACTGTGCACCTCTGTTAAACTTTTCAGGGAATTCTAGATTTGTATTGAAAAACATTATTTTATATGCTTCATGCCTGGCTAAATGACTGGCGCTTATACAGTGCCAAGTTTATATAGTTAGTACTAACTCGTTATATTGCTCTGTATATATTGTGTCACATGTCGCCTATGAGTCTTTTGTATTGTTTCCTGACACATAAAAAAATATTTTCAATAAATCACAAACATTCAAAATTGTTTTGTTTCACACGTTTGTATTGAATGTGGACGAAGCACGCTAGAACAAATAGTGTAAGCTTTGCCCAGCGGAACTTAAATTTAACGACAGTTGCCCCTGCGTTTTTATGCGAAACAATGAAAACAAAACATAAATTTACGTGAAAAAAAAACAAAAGCTGAACTTGTTCTAATAAAATTGTATCTTTCCCCATTTAATCACGCCAAAGAAAACTCCTTCTTGTCTCTTGTAAATCATAATGTATTGAAAAAGAACGTACAAGAAAATCCCGAGAAACATAAACGCCTAACTTGAGAACAAACATTTAATTTGAAATGTACTTTTTCGTATAAACATAAAAACTTTTCGATGTTCCGCTTTGAAAATGGTTGATATTAAGGCAATGTTTTTAATTAAACTTGCTCGATGTTGCGTAAAGGGGAAGAACTGGAAAAGTCGGAAAGTTGTGCCGTCCATCGCATTCAAGTCTTCGGAATAGCTTTCTCAAACCTTTCATACGCTAACTCGTCAGACGTAGCCCGACTTTGTAATAAAACTATCCGCTAGTCAGCCGAGCTAAACTTTTACCTATATAATAATAATGAGAAAACATTTCCCACAATCTTCAAAAATAACTAGTTCTACCACAGATTACTTTATTAACATGATTTATTAAGTAAACAGAAAAAAGCATTTTATTTTCAGGAATATTTCATGAGGGATAGGAAAATGTTTGCCATATTATTTTATACACAACGTCTTGAGACCTAAGTAAATAAAAATATCGTCTCCTGTTATTTCTATGTTTAATGAATTAAGTTATTAACTATGTCAATAAAGTTGAAGATAAAAATACTGAATAATATTTTATAGGAGCCTGAAAAAATCAGTATAAAATTTAAGGTTATTTTATGATAAGCCCTGTGGATATATTTACTTTGACACAAAAAAGATATGGTCCATTTTCCTTCAGTTTCGGTGTTCATATTTTATAGGAAAATAAAAGGCTTAACGCAAAGACATTCGTTATCTATCAATAGGAGTCGTATAAAAATATAGCTCCTTATTCTCGATCAAGTGACCTTTCGATGAAGTTCTTTCAAACAAAGGGGACCAAATCACTGACCGAGTGAAACGTAAATTGATGTTGTATGATACTTTTAAGTCTCACAAGTTAGTACCTAACTTAGTCGGATTTGTATCCAGGCCAACTATAATGTGCTCTTATAAGAGACTAGTGCCAAAAGGCGGTCACTGTTCATGCACTACAGATATATTAAACTCACGTTTACACATTATCATTGTACGCGCACCGTGCCAAGTACAGAGAAATTTGAAATAATACTCAGCGAAAAAATCATGGCATATAAATGGTCTACTTAAAAAGTTATGTCTCTTCCCTGCTGGCTGCCCATTCTTAACTTTTAGGTTCCATAAAAAACAAATAAAACATTTTATCTAGGAAAAGTAGCTCGCTCCGAAGAAATCAAGAAAGAAAGTCATAACAATTTGCATACAAAACTATGTTCTTTGTAACCTGTGCTTTTTGAACAGTACGAGAAGTATCTACTGCCAAGTTTTATAAGAGTGGCTTGCGTCCGATATACTTAGTACGCTCGAGCACTGACAAATATCTGGAACCCAGAGAGCCACCGAGTGCTAGAACTTGGCGACGTGCTCCGACTGCCGAACAACACAACACCGCACACACAGACTCATCACAAATCACTCCATTTTCATATTGAGTGATTTATTCATGCGCGCCTGTCGGCCTGCGCCAACCTCTGCACTAAAACAGCTGTAAAATATAAAAGAGGTTCGCATGCTAAGGAACACTGGGACAGGCACACAAAGTGCGTGTATCCATTACAACTTTATAACTTTCCGAATACTAGGAGTTGGCGAGCGACGAGCGACGACGTGATAATTTGGAAAAGAGGGAAACGTGACCAACTTTTAATTTACTTATACACAAGTTTGTACTCGTGAACAGAATACAAGTGATTTACATTTATCACCGCGCCGCACAACACCAATTATGTGTCTGTGAGTGTGAGTGGCAGCCGTGCCATGCCAGACTGTAGGTACCTACGGCCAGCGCGCGTAACGACAGTAATGCGTGTGTATTAGGATTCTTTACCATCTCCGTGATATTGACACAAGCACCTTTACGTAATTTCCCTTGTGACTGTGATCTCGCAAATATCTATGTAAAATAACTTTATAGAAAAAGGACGGAAAAAAACTGTGACAAGTTTGACAAGTGGGGCAAAGAATTCTTTGTCGGTGCAGGGCGAATGACACTTGGGTTAACTTTTGCAGGCGTCGGCCGATTCTCCGCTGAAAGTTGAGTACGTGCCCAGCATCAACGGACGCGACACCCGCTTCACCCAGAAGAAGACGATCTACAGCGGCAATGGCGGATTATTGAAATCCTTTGTTTGTACAACAAAAGACATGGTTGCGTTCAGATTATGTAAATTAGTACGCACATCGATTGAAAACTTAATACGGACCGTTGCGAATAAAATGGGTCCAATAAATGCTGACAAAGGTCGCAGAAATATTCGTATTTCAAGGGAACACGTTAAGTCGTATAATACCCTTGTTAACAAAAAAATATGCCCGAGGAAAGGGACCGTATTGTCAACATTTACGTTTATAATGGCAATAATACCAATTTTACTATTATGAACAGAGATTTAAACGACATCATACGAAATAACGAGTGGTTAGCATTTATATCTCGGAAATGTTCTGAAAACGTTAAACTTTTTTTAATTTCCATTTTCATGGAACAATTTGTTTGTCATTATACGCTTTCCTCGTTTAAGGTTTCAACATAGTATCAAGCTGGAGATAAAAAATAAAATAAGGTCGGTTTTTCATCGTAAAGTAGGATATTATTAGCGATCCTGCTTTCGTTTTTAATGCAACGAACGGCTGCGTTAATACGATAAAGCGTGTGTATAACTTCTTTAATTTAAAATATTGTTACAATTAAGATGGAGACTTCAAACACTTCGTAAAAGTACAAAATGCTTCGACTCGTAGTAAAATCCATTTTCAACGTCGACAAGATAATTCCTTAACTTCTAGAACAATCTGAACGGTAGTGCTTGCACTATAAATGGGTAATTGTATGTAAATTTGAACAGCAAGTCGTTAGGTTTTGAGGGACAGCACTAATGTCCTGATTGCTAGGCAACAAGTACAAAGTAGTAGTGTTACAACCGGGCAGCGCAGCGGTTGTATATCTACCAACTTATCTAATTACCGCCAACCGAAGGCGCTGGCTTGTCCTTAAAGCTCAGTTTACATTGGTCGAGTAAGTAATCCAGTAGAGTACTGAACTGAATAACCCAATGTGGGGTCGACTGACAAAAGGGTTCGGGAAACGTACAGAGAAGCCTAGTTCGTAGAATGTGGTATTGTGTTGCGTGTCGTAGAAAACTGAGAATTCCAAAATTCCAACCGTAAAATGGTTTGTTAAGAAAATTATTACAAAAGCTGTTCCATCCTTACCAATGGCCAGCTTACATCGGGCAAGTTATGAGCCGAACTTACGCTACTATCAAGTACTCTCCGTTGGCTGAGCCACTAACTCTACCAATGTAAACCCAACTTAAGCCCAAGTTCTATGTAAGCCAAGCCAAGTTATTACTCTTATTACTACTCGATACTTAACTATTCCTTGCCGCTATTGTGTTATGAAGTAGTACAGTCGCGAACAAAGAAAATTGTGTTGGGAGTTTGTTCAAGCGTATTTCTTGTGGGCTTTAGTCGTAGGTCAGTGTAGATTGTTAAATATTATTTTATATTAGGCCAACTATTATGTGGGTGGGTACCTAATGTTTCTGTTTGTTATAATTAAACATTATTTATCTTATTATTCATGTACACACAGAAATATAGTATTAATAGCAGAACAAAGGAACTGCTTATTTCTAACGAAATTTCTTCCAGCAGACCTGCGAAAGGAGAAATGAAAAAAGAAATGTAGACAATAGTGTGTAAGAACAAGAGAAGAAGAGGATGTGAAGCCTTAAACAAAATAATCTAATACAATATGAAAATATAGGTACTTATAAAATATATGCCGAATACTATATCTATATATATGTACATATGTATAACTATCACATTTGGGAGGAAAATTAGTGAACTTTAACTCGTTTTTTAAAAACAGAAATTGATTTTAAATCTCGAATGCTAGGCGGAAGTGAGTTCCACAATGTAACTCCATCGTCAGAGAAAGAGGAGAATAGTAAGTGAATTTATGAGGAGGGATCTAAGGTGAGATCTGGGGCCCTGCTATGAAGTCTTAAAACTATCATGATTCCGCTCTAAGACAGAGATGGAGCTATACATAGCGAATAGCACTATGCCTTTTACATCATCGGAATAGCATTAGCACGTCATAGTAGGGCTGCAGTACTTACAACATTATGAGTTTGTACGTGCATCATTATGTCGGTAGATTAGAATTGAATTTGGTATCTGATAGGATTTTTAAATCAGTTTTAAATATGTACCAACTCTAGAAACATTTCTTGATGTCCGAAGAAGGTATTCCAGTTTAAACCCAGTTCCATGTCGACTCTAAATATTTTACCTATCAAGAATGGATTTAACCTTTTTACTAAAGAATTTGATTAAACAATCATAGTATAATAACTTCCAAATCAATTTCATTTTGATTAGGGAGGGGAATTCGTTGTATGAGGAAAATATTGAAAGCGGAAAGAGGGAACCAAATTCACGGAAATAATCAGAGAAGGGGCCACCCAATTTCCGTGAATTTGGTTATTTGATAGCCATATCAACGACCCTTTACTCTACCTATCTCACAGGACAAACTCACACTCTCACTTAGTACCCACAAGACACACTGATCAACATTCATTATCGCATTAGGTCGAATGCTGCGCAATGACCGCTACGATGAACAGCTAAAGGGGAAATTGCTGTAATCATCACGGTGGCTATTTGGCATATTGATTTGTAATCGCTCTGGACAAAGCTGCCTAATCTCTTTAAGCTACAGCTGCTTTCCTGTATCGTAATTTAATGGATGACTACGTAAGATATAATCAACTCCAAAAAGTAGGGATACTAGAATGATCAAGCTACTTGACCGATGTGCTACTATAAAACCAGTATCGTTATTCCCAGCTATATCATTAAAAGTAAATTACTGTTACGCGCCAGAATGAATGCCGGGTACGTGACGAAATTAGTTACTACTAGTACCTTCTAGTATTTTCTACGCTAGAACCTTCCAGGGTTCTCGACATCTGGTCAGTCAGGACCGGTATTTAAGCGAACTTTCCAGATGTTTTTACAATAGAAGATTCTGGAATTAACTGACCTATATAAGGCCCGCATAGCTCGCGACCGAGTCAGTGCTGAACTGCGAGTGGTCACGTTCAATAAAAAAAAAAAAAAGACTGAGGCAGTATTGGATTTGCGATACAAGCGAATACTTTGGAAGCGATCTTCAAGTGCGATTGTTGTGTTTTATAATTAGTGAGTTTAAAGTTGTTATTAGTGTTTTTAAATTAAAGTGTCATTTTGGTTATTTAATCGGCTGTTTTTATTGTCACGAACCCCAAGCTCGTAACATTACTTTTATAATGTTTCCATTCGAAAATTTCGTGTACGCAGCTTTGTTTAATTTCGGTTGCTCATGAACACTTCAGCCATCAACTGTACTCTATTCAAAAAAAAAATTTCAGGTAGCATGCAATGCAGACATTTATGAATGAAGTCGAATTTTTCATAACTCTCAACAAAAACAATGGCTAGATGAAATGAAGCTTGCACTATGATATTACACGTACTTTTGTCCCGCAAACAATAGATACGCCGGCGAAATTATGTACGACTTTTATTAAAACGAAAATATTTTTGTATGAAGATTCGGCGGCGGGGATATTGAAATGCCATTGCAAGGAAAATACGGGTTTGTTTTCGCTTTGTAAGAACTAGATTTGACCTCATATTGTAGACCGGGTACCTAGTATCTAGATATGTTAGCTATCCTGAAATTACTTTCCGAACTTGTCATTCCAGACCCTTTATTTATTCAATTTAAACGCTCGCTGTCTGTTTTGAGCCAAAGGTTACGGTATCTTTTTTCAGAAATTGGAGACTTATTTTTGCTGAAATGTTAGATATTTTTACTGTACGAGAATTTACTCGGCAACTTGTATTTTTCAAAGAATCGGCTGGTGAATTTTAAAAATATGATGAAGAGGAATTTAGAGCATTTTATAAAATTCTCGCTTAATCCTGAAATTAAAAAGTCATCCATTTTTACAACATAATTCATAATGACAAAACGTTCTCTTGCCTGAAAGTAATCACTAATGGAAAAACCAGAGGCTTACCTTAATGCTGATGTTTTCACTTGATTTATAATCAGAACAGCAGTGGGAATCTGCAAACATCTAAACGTACAAACTTAGTTGAAGTAAACATGCTGTGTGCTGTCAATCTAAAAAAAATAGATCACTTCTTGCTCACTCCACACGGTGCGAGGTTATCGGAATATACTGGCTGTTAACATTTCACCGTGAAAACTTAAGTGAATTCAGCTTGAGCTCAAACCATAACTATAGATGGAATGACAGTTCACTTCACGCTCAATTCATGCAAGTTTTCACGGTGACATGCTATAAGAATAGACCGGCTATGTAGGTCGGTTACAAACTTTCAAACACATTTTGCAACAAACCTTCCCAGACGCAGCACCGACCCCATAGCATTAAAGTAATTCCTTTTCCAGCCAGTCATTTATCAGAGTAAATGACTTGTACGAATCAGCGCACTATGCTATACATCTATATGTACATGTTACTCTGTTTCGCATAATGGCTGCCGTTGACCCGTAAATCAAATCGGCGGGTGTACACTCCGGGAAATCGAAAAATATGCCCAATAAAGATACCGCGGCATTAGAATACCGGCGGGAATCACTCCTGTTACTACTGCGGCGCTCGAGTGTGAACCCAGCTTTTTATGGAGCATAAGGCTTTATATCAAGTCTATATTATTATTGTTGTTGACTGTATTCCGTTTTGTGGGACATGACACTCATAATGGTAATAGCACTTTTGCAAACAATATCAATGTATGATCTGCGTCTCATGTAGAAAAAAAGTGATATCGGTATGATGATATTATGATAGACTTGATATTAGTATTACTTATTCTGTTAGCTGGTGTTTAAAAAGTACCAAAAAGCCAAAAGGAAGATGTCAGAATCACGGAACGGTAGTTGAATATGGTTTCTCTTCATCATCATCATATCCGCCGAGAGACGCCTGCTGGACATAGGCCTTCCCAAAGGGGGGGGGGGGAATTGCCATAATCGCCACGCTTGGCAGGCGGGTTGGCAATCGCAGTGTAGCTGTTGCAATCCACAGAGAATGCTGCTGCCCATTCTCTGGTGAATCCCTTAGCCATCTCTTACGACACCCACGGCAAGTGATGGGATGGTGCTATTCTTTTACTGGTTTCTCTTACAATTGTTCAATGCTACTAATATTTCAGTGTGATATTATGTGTGTTTGGATGTTTTTAAATGAGTCACGCCCCAACGGCTGTTCGGTTCTGGATAAAATTTGGCACACCGGTAGATAATGACCTGGATTATGACAGGATACTTTTTTATTATTTCTGTAGTACCTTTCCATGGGTTGATTAACGATACTCACGCCATTGAAGTCGCTGGTAAAAACTACTAGCGTATGTATTGCCTATATTGAACAGGAGATGAATTTTACCCACTGCCTGCCGAGCGAACTAAATCGCAATTTTCCTCCCAATAGAGGTGTTCCTTCCACCGGTATTTAAACGATACAGACAGGTCTTAACTGAGGATAACGAACGATGCGACGAGGACACATCGGGTGCCAGCCATCCGTCTGGATTCTGGATGACTGACTTTGACGACGACGCCCCTGCGGTACTGTGGTTTGCGAACTTATGCAATGAATCGAGGGAGTCCACACATAGTTTATCGCCTCGGAAAAAAAGACCATTCGTGTTGCATTTTTAACCGACTTAAAAAAAGGAGGATGTTCTCAATTCGGTTGTACTTTTTTATGTGTGTTACCTCATAACTCGGTCATTTATGAACCCATTTAAAAAAATGATTTTTCATATACTTTCCGATTGGTTCCATAGAAATTTGATCAAAATCGGTTTTTAAATCAAAATAGTTGGCGAAAATAGGATAATAAGAATCATTCAAGTAAGTAAACGAAATTGCGTGTTTTGCTTTTCTGTTACATTCCAGTGGTTTTGTTAACCACTAACAATGAAAAAAAAAATACAAAAAAACTGAATTTCAAATTAAAAAAAAACACTACAAAGTATAAAATAACTTTAACTTCGAAAGTCACTGTTTTGGTTGTTTCTTCGTTTTTTAACACCGACTTCCGAAATTCAAGTTATTTTACAATTTGTAGTGTTTTTTTTTATTAGGAAGTCGGTTGTATTTTATGTAAAAAAGTTTATTTACAAACATGAATACAAAACCTTTAAATATATAAAACATATTTAAACGCAAAACACCAAAAGTAAACTACTAGTGGTAAAATAAATATACCTACTCTAAAGACAATTATTTACTGTAACACTATGTATATTTTCTCAGTAAATACTCCTCTATTGTGCTTATAGAACACAACTTCCTGGGACACACAAACAAGGACCCGAACCCCTATTGTTACATTACCCATACGAGATACAAGTATTTGTCATCGTAATTGAATAACCTTATTCCAAGAAAGCTATTCAAATCGAACCGATCGACCATATTAACGTAATGGTCGAAACGTTCGAATTAACATTCACTTTACAATTATTGAAAAAAAGAGGGGCCATAATGATTGAAGAGCGAGAAAACGGCATCAACAAAAACAAATGCAATACGTTGAAATATTGACGTCATCATTCCGAGAAATACGGGGACACCGCAAACAATGAGTTCGAAAAATCTGAAAAGCGTAGTCCCATGTGCCGCCGTGTTGTCGTGACAGAAAAAGCCCTCCATCAATCTGCGGGAACCTATTTCCTAACGCTCCCGTCGGCGTCCTTTCATATCACGCCATAGCTTGGCATTTCAGATATTGGTGAACGTATTACGAGTGCATATTCCACACTTTTTCGAGAGTACGGGTCGGATTTTTTTCTCTAATACGGAGTAATGTGGATCGTACGGTTGTCTTGCATGTGAGGTGAGAAATGTTTCCAAGAATGATCCGCGTCAGGATTGTACCGAAAACAAGGGGTTCATTTTATACATCTTTTAGTCGTCAAGTTTTTTTTTTCACTATCCAAACATAAGCCCACACTAACAAACAATACCTCGAATATCCAGTTAATTGCCTCGTCACTTAACCCATTGGTAAACGGAATCAATACTCTTTATGTATATATTAAAGTTTCGCTCCAGATTGCACGTCCATAAGTAATATAGGAATCACTGACATTTGACGACCCTAATGGCGCAGTGTCGACCTTTGGTCAGCAACATCAGGGTTCGATGCCTGCCTATTGTCATTATTGTTTTGAATCTCCATGGCTGTATGTGGCATTTGAGTTCCTATGTAATAGGATCTACTTTATAATTATAGAATAGCTAGACTGTTACAATAATATAAAGGTATTGGAAATGTGTTCGGCATTGAATGAATATAATGTAAAAATAATATAAATAGGAGCAATTCCCGTATGTATTAGAACGTTCGCAATATTTCTCAATTGTATGTATTGTACTTATGTATTTTCACGTAAACTATAAAAAATAGATTGTGTTCTCCCATTTTCACTACACTAGGCGCCACAGAATTTTAATACCTTTGTTGTGCGCGCATTGCTTATGCACTGCTCAACAATACAAAAAAACATTGAAACATTACATTTAGGTGTCGCCTAGAGTCAGTGAAAACAGGCACTAAAAGATCCCTAAAAATCTATCGTATCACAGCATTTTCGTAGTATAAAGCACAGCGAACAATCACAATAAATACAAACATGGTGTTACAAAACGGAAACTAAAAACAGATCGGCGGCGCGTATCGAAACATCAAAATATTTGTTTACCTACAGTACGAACATGACGTTGGATGAACACAGAACAGGGAACGCTACGCCGTCAGCGACTAGAGACGCATTGCTAATAATATCAGTGGCCGCGCATTAGGGCATGACTGAATTATTTTCTACAAACCTAGAGAAAATACAAGTCCCAGTAAAAAAACTCATAAATAACGGAGTGTTTTAAAATCTATGATAAACAGAGACAGCACCGATTGCGTGAAACGTCTCTCGCAATGCAGACCATAGTGAATTTGTGCCATCCATTACAAACAACGTCTTGTGTGACAAGGATAGAAGAATAGTTTCAAAAGCTCTTTTTTCCAACGATTTTGTTTATTTTCGTAATATCTCAACATACATCGTAATATTTTAGTAACATCTTTCATAAAAATGTTTATTCATCTAGAATCGAGATTATTGATAGTGGTCAAAGAACAAATTGCTGTGTGCACGAGTTTCAGCCAGTATGCCACAGGCCGTCAATTTATATGCGAAAACATTCTTGTAGCCCTGCCTGGAGGCTTTATTATTATATTAAGGCCACTACATGCAAGCCCGGTTAAGCAGTCGACAACCTCATAGGTTGAACTGCGAGACGCAACACACAAAAAAAAAAGAAAACGTTCTTGTTTCGTATGGAAAGTGTTGACAACGCAGTCTCTAGCAGTGCCCGCCGCGGCCTCTCGCTGCTCTGTGATGTTAACCATGTACATTTGTCCGTTTGTTACGATACCAATACTTACCTATCAACGGGCAACGGAGACCAAACTGTTTTTTTTAAACGTCGCAAGGATTTAGGAATTTCTCCTGTATCGTGGGTGCGTTTACAAACATACAACTTACAAACGTCACAGCCAATTTTCTCCTAATCTACTGAAGCGATTCTGTTGAAATTTGGTACACATATGAACTTCCGAGGCCCAAACCCGGAAGCGTTACGTAAATAAATAAATTTTGAGGTCACTTTTCGAGGACAAACTAGAAAGTTTTAAAAAAAATGTGCAAACTGTACCGTGTGACATGTGGCTTAATGTGAGAGTTTTTTTTTCATAATTTTATAAATGGCTTTGAAGTTATTCAAGAAATTATCAGAAAAATGACTATTCCCTCGGGGCCCTCATCTCCGAAACTACTGTGCCAAAAATTTTGAACAAAATGGTTCTGTACTTTTAGAATACAGGAAAACCTATAAGAAGTCTATAGTGTTAACATCACGTGTTACAAAAATGAAATTCGTTCGGAACCCTTTGCGCGAGTCCGACTCGCACTTGGCCAGTTTTTTCAATCTGTATCCAGGGCACACATGTGCATGACTTTTAACAAGCCTAAAAACCAGCCTTTTCAACCCAACTCTATCCGCAGTCCCACCCGCATAGACCCCAGGTTACAACTCAGATTGATAACATGTTGTCTATGTGACTTACTTTATGGTCGTATTCGTTTGCCATACCGCGCCGAGGTGTCCGCGCGAGTAATATATGGGGCAAAAATGACGTAATGTATGGCACCGGAGATCGATGGGGACATAGTAGGGATGTAGTGCGAGCGTCAATGACGTTAGAGGAAAGATAATGGCGGAAAACAAAAACTGAGCACTTGGCTGCAGCGCCATTTTGGGTCGGGCGTTCGATCTCCGACTATTCTACTAATATTTTAAACAAGTGACTTCGCCCGGGTGCAATTAACAAACGTTAATCGTTTGTCGTACTTTTTATAAGTGAAAACCGTTTCAAAATACGTTGCGTGATGAAGTGGAGAAATAGACGGAGGCAGGCAATGACTTTGTTTTTTATATAAATATGTTTCTATTTGTTTGTTTTTATTATACTTTGGATTTTCGGGTTCGTATGAAAACCACCACCATTTTACGTGCGTTTTGTTTGCTCCGAATAAACTCTTTTTTTCTTTTAAACGGAAGTAGGATTGTTTAACATGTATACCTACAGCCGAAGCCGCCGGACAAAATCTAGTAACAAATATTTTCAGCTATATGTAAAGACAACTGCAGTTTCATATAATTATGTATATTCATGGTGTTGGAGTTAACATATAGAATCGAAGGGGACAATGAAGATAAGTTTATAAGTAAATATTGAAATGCAAAATTGCTCGCATTACTTGCAGCGAGTAATTTTGATGTGTTTCGCTTAGTTTCAGGGATCGCACTTCGACTTAATATATCAGATGTTTTCCTACTGCGCGTTACCCACGAATGCTCAAGCATTAGTGAACCCATCAAAGATGGTAAAATGGAGATTTCTTTTTAGCGTCCTGCTTTACCGTGAGTCATTGTATGTAGGTGTCGCGGTTAGGACGTTGGAATAATATCACTTGTATTAGCCTGCAATATTTATGGGTGCGACAATATCAAACGGAAATACAACGGATCCATTAATTATTTGCGTGCCATGCAATCACAATACTTCAGGATAACAGAAACAGCCAGATATTAAAAAATAAACATTAAATAATTGTGTCGGTTCCGTTTCCTGTAAATATTTAACTAAAGATTAATGAATACTGAATGGCGCTAGCGGAGCGTGCTTTGTGGCATACATAGTTATAAAACAATGTATGATGTTTGTGTGTACGTAACCTGCAAACCGGTAGTGACGTCACATCCCGGCGCCAATCCCACATTATGATACCGAAGTTTATATGACAGCTTGAATAAATACGAGCTACAATCGGAATATACTAGTAGTAATGGACTGAGTTGTATATAGTGCCTAGTACTATAGGTAGTAGGCTAGTACTATAGTAGCTATAGGTAGTACCTATAGCTAGTGAATGTTACTACGCTGGGTATTTTGATAAGTGTAGAGACAAAAGACTGACATAATTTGCACCTGCCATGTTCTGTCTGTACACTACCTAAGGTTGACTTTATTTTCTCACCACAATATACATACATACATTATTTTACATTGGTATGATTCGACACTAAGTTCATAATTCAGGTAAGTATATATTGTAGGAGACCGGTGCCTAAGCTAGGCTCGAGGCCTGTGTTTCAGAACACCAGGATCCCACCCCTTTACATTTTAATTTTATAAATTATGTACTAATCGCGTTGACAGACTCTAGTTAGGTATCATACGACATTTTATAGTTTATGCGAGACGAATGTTAGTAGATGTGAGGTTTGGGTGAATGTGAGGGTGTGTGGGTGTGTATGAGTGTGTGATTGTGTGTTTAGGTTTTTAGAAGCATATTTTCTGTATCATTATAGTTAAAATTTAGTAGCCTGTCAGTAAGCCTCTTTTTGCATTTATTCTTTTTGATATTCACCTTATGAGTTTAATTGTATAAGTAGCCACCTAAATAGCAAAAGAAACGTTTTGCAAAAATAGTTTTGTGACGTAGATTATGGCGCGCCACTGACTGTTAGAAAATGCCTGAGGAATGAGGTTCACCTGTATGTATACAGTGTTATTTACTTTTGCGTGCAATTTTTAATAAATCCTTACTAATGTTATATGTCTACAAGAAGAGTTTATTTGTTTGTTATGCTGAACTTTGGTACAGAGATAGTCGAGATCCTGAACCCGTTTACAGGCTACTTTTTTGCGAAAAGCTTCTAAATAATAATTATGTTTTGTATTTTGTCACTAGTTTGCAGACTTACAGTAAATGCGTCTACACGTTCTAACTCTAACCACGCCACGCCACGCATAAAACTGAACTTCCCTATACTTTCCCAAAAACCACACTATCGAAAATAATTCACCCCAAAATTGGTATCGCAGCATAGGGGCACGTATCGACGCAAACGTGACTGACGTGGAACTAGAAATCGTTAACAGGCAAAAACTTCGCGGTAGTACATTGAAAAAAAGCACTGACTGATAAAGTTCAACCATTCGTTTTTTGAATATGTTCACAAACGACCCGTACGAGTAACCATCCGTTATCTGCATTGTACATGATTTTCTGGTTCTGGTACAGACAATAAAAGAGATTGGTATACAAGCTTCCTAACTGAAGTTATAAGTGCAAAAGTTGTTTGTTTGTTTGTGCTTTTTTCTTTGTTGCTTTCAAGCCTGAATCGCTGAACCGATTGTATAGCATTTTGGTACAGGTTAGGTGGGACCCTGGATAAAGTTATTACGAGAATATGGGCATTCATGGGGGGTTCACCCTTGTTTGATAGAACAACGTTTGATATAATATTACTAAATCGAACAACGTTTAAGAAAATCATCACTTTGTATAATATCGTTTGACAGAATTTTCAGTTCATCGAATATTTATTTGCTATAACAGCATTTGCGCTAATGATCAAAAGGTATAATGTTCATTTGATGTAATGTTCAGACGGTATTACCATGTATTTAACACTTAACCAAACCTTAAAATATTCTATGCATGGTCGAGGGTGGGCTTGGTCGACGAAGCCCCGCGGGGCTCCTACTTCTGGGTGGTTTATAAAAAAAATCGTCGGGGTTCCCTAAAGTCCAGATTGCATCCAGTTTCTCCTGGTAACAATAGTTGAGGGTGGCAGGTGTATAGGGTATAAAGTATAAAATTAGTGCATTTGAAAATTCGGCGAAATGAAAATAGTTCAAATGAAATTAGTTCAAATAAATATATACGCTAAATAAAAATTTACCAATGAATTATTCGGTCAAATGAATAATTCTTCGAAATGACTTTATTGCAACTAAAATTCGATTTAGTAATATTATATCAAACGTTGTTCTATCAAACAAGGGTAAACCTTCATGGGGTACTGTGTTAAATGTAACAACAAAATACCTTCTGCCACTACACTTTGTAAACAAGCATATTACAAATAAGAAGATTACATTCAGGATAAGAATGTTTGGAAACATTCTGGTCCTGCTCCATAGGACAATCATGGGTGTAGACAAAATCAAACTGGTTGATTTATGTATTAAACAGTAGTTTTTCACACATTTATGACTCAAACATCGACGGTACTTGAGCAATCACGCTGTTTATCAATAAATTTACCTGACTAGCGACTGTCCCAGAAGGAGGGTATTTTTTTACCATTCATACTAATACTAATCACAGCATAATTAAACGTTCGTTTGTGCCCATTGGCCTAGCTCTATTATGAGGAGTGTTTGATATGAATTTATGTTTATTTCTTACATCTCTGTTGTTCTTTGCTGTTGTGTTTTTTTATACAAAGCAGTTGAATCGTTTCTCCGAGATTCGTCAAGCATCATTGCCTCGACGCTTTTCCGGTATAATTAGGCAGGAAGATCATCATCTCTTTCCATGTTACGTGGAGTCAGCACAATACGTTTCCTTCTTATATCCCTTCTATTGAAAAAAAAAATGTAGCACTTACAGCTTCGAATAAGCACAATACGGTACATTGTGCTTATTCGAAGCTGTAAGTGTTAAATTTTAACCAAAGGGGATTGGGAACGTTACTCTTTAATACAAGTTATTTAAAACCTATATATGAGGACAGTGACCAAATTGGAGACAATAGTAATAAAACCAACTCATTGTAATTTTTAAGTGAAATATTTATTGTACTCTCTGTTTACAAATAAATAAATTAATATTATTATTATGGGTTTAAACCAATAGTGCTCAGGTTAGTTTCTAGAATCTCAGGGGTGTGAACCAAGGTGGTTCCGACCTCCCTTTTATTTCCCACAACCCATTCACATCTTCTTTAGTATCCCTCACAATGCATTTATATTCATTACTCTTTTAATCACATGCGTTTCATCCTTCCTCTTCATACGTCCATATAAAGATAAACAAATCCCTTTTTAACTTTTCTGTCACTGCTGTCTATATGGAGACACCTAGCTGTCTACCTGTATAACTATCTCTAAGATTGATATACAGGCAGCCAGCTAGGAGTACTGTACACAACAGAAGCCTATGACCATGGGCTATTTCCAGAACACGCGCGTAGAATAATTTGAGGTCGGACTTTGAATCCCAGTACTGACAAAGTTTAATTGGGTTTTGGTATTGGCAATCGGTTACAGTCTCAAAGTTAGAATTATTCTGGTAAATAAGGATATGGTCCTTGGGGTGTACCGTCATCAGTGGGCCGGTATGAAAGATTTATAATCTCTGCTTAACATTAGCGTTTCTATGATTCTTTTCAAGGGATGGGGGGCTGGCCCTGACCCGAGATGCAACGCCTTATACATATGAGTACAGTCGAGATTAACTTACAAACTTAGAATTTTAGGCCAGTCACTGTACACAGATGAAACGCGTAAGGTCGAAATAAATTGCACTGTTTAGATTTTTTGGGAGTTCGTTAGGATAGATAACAATAGTGTTACACCAAATTTACAGCTTCGAAAGACCTGTGCCAATTCGTGGTACTCAGACAACGTCTGAATTTTTTATAATTTTTCAGTGTTTGGCTTAATTCTTCTAAGCGGTGCATTTGACGAGAACAAAAAATCCGAACACTGTTTTAAAGGTGACAAAACTTACTATATTTAAACATTTATTATAATTAATTTATAGGTAAATTGAATAGGTGTTAAGATATAGCTCTTCAAACATCGGTAATTATTCCTTATGCCAATGTACTTGAAACTGGCTTAAGTGCATAACAAAGGTCATTATTCGTTTGTCTCATCTACCCCCAAAAGACGATTTAGGCCGTGGTAAGTTTGTATGGAAGAATCTTAACACTTGGTTCTATGAAGCTGAAACTCGGTATTAACAATCTTGATAAAAAATAAGAAATACGCTCCCCCTCCCTAAATACGCCTATCCTGCTTAACCTTTCAGGGATTACTGACGTCAAGGTGTCGGTGATATGATGACTTTACAAATATATCGCTGAACAACAAAAGGTATGCTGAATGGCAATGCTGATTCTTTGGCTGAAGAAAACGCAACCTTCTGGACACGTGGAAAATCAACTAGCTGTTGACTAGTTCCGAAAAACTCGAATCCATACGTCTAATGTTAAAACCCCAAACAGATCATATATATGTATAACTTAGTCTAGTTATTTATGACACAGTAATCCCTGACGGATTTAGGGATTACTTATGTGATGGTGTCGGTGATGAGTTTACAAATTACAGCTTAACAACAGAAGACTTTCAATATCCGTATTTGAATTCCAAAGGCCCTTTTCACCATCTAGCTGTTTTCCTTTATCTTCCTGACTAATTAGTTAATTTCCTATTCATCAATACGATGAATCTACACTTCCTGTATAGGACGTCTGATATGGAAATGTATGTATTCAACGACGCAAAGGTATTTGATTTATGCAAAGGTGTGAAACAAGATATTCAAAGAGCCATCAGAAACATATATCTACCCGATGTATCCAATACTCCCACACATACCATATCTATATAGTACATACACAGTATGTATATAGATATATGAAGACGTATATATGTTTATACAAAAGGTACAAATATTTAATAACATGTAGGTTCGTAATATAAATTAATTCGCTTTGATTCTAACCCCGTGATATAAGGTAAAATATTTGTTTATGATACCTTCAAGGTTGTTTAAATATCAAATATAAAATTTAACCTTTGATGTCTACATCAACAAGGATATTTACTTTTATAACCTTTCATTATTACATAGTCTAAATTACTCGCATAATTCTTTTTCCAATAACTTTTTATGGAGGTCACTAGAACTTAAATTATTTATTCAGAATATTTAACTGTAACTGAACATACGCTCTATTAAGGCTTTGAGTTGAATCGAAATAAGTTTTCTTTGAAAACACAGAATATGAAATATTATATTCTAAATCAAAGCAAACTTCTCATAGAACTCGAAATTATTTTATATTAAAATCCCTGTTAAAAATATTTTAATCTACGAGTATGTAATGAATTGCTACGTCGCGTTTCGTAGGCTCGTAGCGGCTACGGCGTAGCGTCGTAGCACCATTCTACACGCATGGCTTACGAAGCGCGCCTACCGGAACCCGGCTCAAAGGCCATGGCTTCGGGCCTGCCTTTTGTCGCGGCGACGTGAGATGGCTAATTACAAACGACGTGTGTTTGCCCTCGCACAGATTACCTGCCGTGTGTCGTATTGTCCCAACGAGACAGCATGCACGACCTGTACCTGTATACCACTCACAATACTCCGAGACGAAATACCTCTGAAATAACACCCGAACTTTCGCAGCTGTTACTGTTATATACACGTTACACAATATTCTATATACGTAAATAATAGTACCCATGATAGTCGAACAATACAATGATCAGATAAGTTACGAAGAGAGAAAACGAAGTAAATGGTACGTTGAAGACGAATAACATCGATATTGAAGTGCGAAGAACGGAATAAATCGAAATAAACCGAACAATGCTGAAACCTAAATGATGATATTTTATTTTTGATAGTAGGTTTTCACAAACATTTTTACACCTCTATGATGAGGTAATAACTAGACCTCGTAAAATTAAAGTTATGAATTTTAGTATTCAAATCATTGATTGCAAACAAGTATCTAGGTACTATGTTTATTGCATGTGGGTGATGTATATAGCGTAGCAAACTATTCCTATATTCACCGCAAAAAATCGGGACAATATAATTGCATATTTCACTATAATGGCGGGAACAGCAGTGCTCTCGAATAGGTCACGATTCACAAGTCGCTTCTAATGGTTAGCGAGGACGCGCGCGGCCACTGCCTCTCAATACTGAATAAAAGCGAACTTACGCTCAAGAAGTACCTCGTTATATCTCGACGGTCCTTAAAAGCAGCAACATAAGGTTGGTTATTGTGTACTATACATTTTCTCGTGTTAAGGTGACGTTTGTGACGTATTCACACGCACGCATCACACATTGTGTGCGCGCGAGAAGAATGATTTCTGCCCGAAGCTTTTCTCCGCAATAATGAGTCACTTGACGTATTGTCCCGTGGGTGCCATCTCGTCCAAATTACGAAGCCATTGTTACTGAGATATTGTTCGTCGCCTCGTGAATATGTGCGAAAGGAAATGAAACTGTTCCCTTGTGCCAGTCACCGTTTGTTGGTTCCCGCGTCGGCACACCCCGCTATATTTCCATTTTAGAGATCCGCTAAATGAGAGCGTCATGTGCGATGATATACCTTTGTATGCTAATACGTAACGCTTAGCGAATACGGGTTACACTACATTATTAATTAGCTTGCTCTTAAGTTTGTGTTATTAAGACTACAGAAATTGTGGAGCGAATAAATTTGAAATTAAATTACGTACGGTGGCTTTTGGTAACAGATGTAGTGCGTTATTAGAGTCGTCAGGAGCGTATAATTATGTAATGTAATTACAAGAGATAAGGGAAAATAATTCCTTATAAAAATTCAAATTTCAATTTCTCAAAACTATATACGAAACAGAAAACGATAATTAAAAAAAAAAACTGCGTCGTTTAATCAGCGGCATAAGTAACATGGGTAAGTCATTAAACGATATTGAACCAAAGATGTCACTTAGGCCTCTGAAATATCGTCCCAGTTAAAAAGGCTAAGCAATCAATTAAACGCCTGATTAAGTTATTTTTTAGTTACAAAATCAAAGCAAAAAAAAAAACTGAAATTTAGATATTTCCAATGTAAATTGCGCTCACGTCTATATGGTCGGACATATTAAATAGGGTTCATTTTAGACTGGGCATGTGTCCGTTGGCCGTGACCACGCCGATTTGCAGTGAACGCACGTATTTCGGAGACGCACGGCGCACCCTGGTAACCGTTAATCTCGGTAACACAGGGTTTAGCGTAGGTGATTTTAGGATATTATTTATTGTAATATAGGTACATGTCACCCGAAAATGGCAAACTCCGTAAAATTATAAAAAAAAACTTGAAATATTTTTTTACGCATCAAAATTTGATATGAGACTATCAAATTTTGATGCGTAAAAAAGTAATCCAAATGTTCAGTTGACAATTTATCGAGAGTTTACAATATTTCAAGTCATTTTATAATCTTGCGGAGTTTGCCATTTCCGGTGACATACATACATATCGTATAGAACAATCGTGTTAAGTACCTTTGCTGAGTACTGGGCCAAACATAAAATTTAATAACGATTAAATTAATCCTTACAGGTCAATTTACAAGCTAGCACGCTATTTGTCATGGAGGATGAGCAATATTACATCATGTCAGTTTAATAGAATCTGTCACAAGTTCGCTACATTGTTTTTGTGACATGTTATCCTTTGTATTGTATTTTTACATGATAATATTATCAAACTAATAATAAACGGGTTTTTGTGTACTTTTATAACATCAACTACGTAACGCGGCATTGTGAAATAATAAGAGCCGCATCGGTCGATCTTTAAACCGAGACTCCGCCATCGATTTCGGCTGTCATTTGTAGATCTTTGGCAGTATTTACACATAGTCAGATGCCGAAAAATCTGACTATTATTAATTAGCTCTATCGCGTGCTTTTCGTGCTCGCTCCAGGTGATTTCACGGCTTATACCGTGTCTAGAGAAGTGTTATTAACCCATATAATTGAAGTGTATGTTATGAATATCTAAACAACAGCATTTTTAGGCGCGTTGAGCACTTTTTGGGTGAACAAAAATCATGGAACTCACGTAATCGTCACCGAACGCTTTAGCTTTCGCTTAGTTTTCACTTCTATCGGCAGTCCCCAAAGACTGCCCCGCATGTGTTTTTCTTACCTCTTTGACGGTCTGTCTGTCTGTTTGTTTCAGCTAATATCCGATTTTGAGGCTCATTGGTAGAAAGCTGATGTTATTAAGAGTGACTTTGGTATTTTGTTTTAGAATAAGAATTACAGACCGCGCAAAAAAAAAAAACCCATGAAGTTGTGAACAAACGCGGACGAAGTCGCGGGCAACAGCTACTCGTATCTATTTCTGTTTATCTGTGTTTACAAAAAGAACAAAGTAAATAAATAAAACATTTATTGGTTAAAAACAGTAGCCCAGCTGAATTAATAAAGAATAATTTATGGTTAGTACAGTCCCCAATGTTGTCATTCAATACTATAAAACATTTAAGTACATACGTTTCAGCGTCATATAGTAACAAAACAATAAAAGTGCAAGCTCATGTGACTGGCAAGAATCCCGCACTCCCGTCCCTTGAGGTCCGGAGGCCGGACTCCAGACCCCGCGGTAAACACAGCGGGACAATATTGTCCGACGTGACACGGGACAGAACTGCCTTACCTACCACGTGACGTTTATTAAACATTATATTTGCTGTAATAAACTTTATTTGATGTAGGACAACGTACTGTGTCGTACGTAAAATAATATAAAATAAGTAGGCAGAATAACCTACCCAAAAGGTTTAATAAAACATATTTTTAGTACGCACGTTACTCAAAAGTAACTTTTATCAAACCTATGTTATGTTAGGTGCCAAATAACAAGCCTTATTTTAAATACAATCTGGGCAATCCGCGAAAAACTTTCATTTTATATATATTTAGCGTTCAGGGGTACGCTAATTATGTGCACGGATGGTAGTAATAAATAAAAGTCCGTTGTGCGGTACTTACAAGTATAATGTTCGGTTACGCACAAAGCACAGTGAAACTCAATCACAGAGGCAGAAGACAGTTTGACACACACAGTTAGGAAGCACAATAACACCAGCTGAAGGTCTATACTCAGTTCAGAACACAATGATATGCGACACAGATAGCTAATCCCGAGGGAATAGGGCACATGCGAATTAGTCGAAGAAGCGCAAGTTGCATGGGCTTCGCGGCGCGGTAGTGGTTTCGACTGAAGGTCACGGTAAGGTGCCGGGCTACGCGTACCTGTGTTGCGATCCCCACTCGTACGCACCGAGTACGTCACCGCGTGACGTAACACGGCGCGCTTCCACTGCACCGTACGGTATTGACGTGTGTGTCGAATATAAATAATAAATAATTATGATGTTTGTGTGTTGATACATTTTAGTGTTGTGATTGTTTATATGTGTATATATTAGATAGATAATAGATATATGTTTATACATGTATATTATTTTATTACCTATGTTTAGTGTTACGGATCGCCACATCACTCCCCTCCAGAGACCGTCCTACGGGCGATAATAATCTGGAAATCGAATCCTTCGACCAGACCTGGTAGTTCTGACTTGTGTTTCATTGGGCTGTTTAGCCTCTTCTTGCATTACCGGGTCGGTTGGTGGGGTTTCTACCAGTATATATGCTGGTTTTAGGCGGTCCACAGATACTTTTACCTTTTTGCCTTTTAATAATATTGTAAAGGTTTTGTCGCCTTTTTGGACAACTTCGTGAGGACCGGTGTATGCTGGTTGCAATGAGCCTCGAAGCGCATCGTCCCTGAGGAATATGTGGCTTGAGGTAGCGAGGTCCTTGTGGACAAATATTTTGTCCTTGGAATGGCGCGCAGCTGGAGTGGGCTGCAATTTTGCGACATACGAGCGTAACCGAGTGGTGAACTCCGAGATGTCGGTGATGCCGCTGTCACCGGGAATGAAAAATTCTCCTGGCAGCCGTAAAGGCTCACCGTAAACGAGTTCTGCAGAGGAAGTCTGTAGATCCTCTTTAAAAGCGCTCCGGACACCCAGTAGGACCAAGGGCAAGGATTCTGTCCAGTTATGGTCAGCGTGGCACATTATCGCCGCCTTGAGTTGCCTGTGGAATCGTTCCACCAGGCCATTGCATGCTGGGTGGTAGGCTGTGGTCTTTCGATGTTTGAAACCGACTATTTTGGCAAGATATTGGAACAGTGCGGATTCAAATTGTCGTCCTCTGTCTGTCACAATATCAGTTGGACAACCAAAGCGGGAGATCCAGCTGGTCAGCAATGCCTTCCCGACTGTCTCTGCAGTAATGTCCACGATCGGTATTACTTCTGGCCACCTAGTGAAACGATCCACGGCCGTCAGGCAGTACCGATACCCCTGTGATGGAGGAAGTGGACCTATCAGGTCAATGTGGACGAAAGCGAATCTAGCACGAGGTAATTCGAATGTGCCCAACGGTGATGACACATGGCGATTCACCTTAGTGCGCTGACAATTGAGACACGTTCGTGACCATTGTCGGCAGTCCTTGCGAACTCCAGGCCAAACATATCGCTGCGCAACTAATTTCGCGGACGTGTTTGCTCCTGGGTGGCTGAGGCTGTGTAAGCTCTCAAATATTTGTCGTCGTAAGGGTTTAGTCACGAATGGTCTGGGAGTGGTTGTGCTCACATCACAGAGTAGCTCGACGGGGCTGTCGTCGATTTTTAGCCTCTTTAGTTGAAGAGATGTTTCTGACTGTAGGAGTTGCAACAGTTCCGGGTCTGAAGCTTGTGATTTTGCGAGAACCTCATAATCGACTGGAGTTTGCAGCTCACTAACGCGGGACAATGTATCAGCGACAATGTTGTCCTTGCCGGAGATATGTTTTATATCTGTTGTGAACTGCGAAATGAAGTCGAGTTGTCTATGCTGACGAGGAGCGCAGTTGTGCTTTCGCTCATGGAAAGCGTAAATCAATGGCTTGTGGTCAGTATAGACGGTGAAGTGTCTCGCTTCCAGCATGTGCCGGAAGTATTTTATGCCTTCGTAAATCGCGAGGAGCTCGCGATCGTACGGCGAGTACTTCTGCTGAGCAGGGCTCAGCTTTCGCGAGAAAAAGGCAAGCGGTTGCCACTGTCTATCCGTGAACTGTTGCAAAACTCCCCCAATTGCCAGATCAGATGCATCTGTGACTAGGGCGAGCTTCGCTTGGTAGTCTGGGTGTGCAAGCAATACTGCATTGCAGAGGCTGTCTTTGCACATATTAAAGGCGGTGAGTGCCTCACCTGTTATTTCCACAGGATGTTGACCTTTTACTGAGCCAGTTAATAGAGCGTTTAGGGGTCCTTGAAATTTTGCGGCTTTGGGTATAAACCGCCTGTAAAAGTTCAACATCCCTAAGAAACGCCTGAGCTCCCTAACAGTTTTAGGTGTAGGGAAGTCCCTGATGGCTTCCACCTTGGACTCCAAAGGTCTGGTACCGGCTGCCGAGATGCGGTAACCTAAAAACGTGACTTCGTCTGCTCCGAAAACACACTTTGCAGTGTTGATGACGATGCCATAGTTTTGCATCCTGGTGAAGAGCTGATGCAGGTGGTCTTCGTGCTGGTCCTGGTCTTTCGAGAAGACCAGAAAATCGTCGAGATAACAGTAGCAGAAGTCGAGTCCACGCGTCATTTCATCGACGAATCTCTGGAAGGTTTGACCTGCGTTCCTCAGACCGAAGGTCATAAAAGGAAATTCATACAGGCCAAACGGGGTTGTTATTGCCGTCTTCTGGATGTCATCCTCGCTGACTGGTATCTGGTTGTATGCCTTAACTAGGTCTATAGTTGAGAAGACCTTGCAACCTGCTATGCTGTGGGTAAAGTCATGCACATGTTTGATGGGATACCTGTCAGGTACGGTCCTCGCGTTAAGTAGCCTGTAGTCGCCGCAAGGTCGCCAGCTGTTGTCCTTTTTCGGCGCTAAATGAAGGGGCGAAGACCAGGGGCTGTCCGAAGGTCGAGCAGTGCCGTTGCTAAGCATGATATCAAATTCCTGCTTAGCAATCTGCAGTTTATCTGGAGCTAGCCTGCGAGGGGAACAAGAGATGGGCGGGCCGGGTGTGGTGCGTATGTGGTGTACTGTGTGGTGTGTGGTTATACGGTGTGTGCCAGCGGGCCGTGTTATCTCGGGGTACTTATTAAGTATCTGGTGATACCTGGTATCGCCAACTGAGACTTTCACGGAGCACGTTGCGGAAGCCCTTGCAACGGAAGCTGTCACAAACATGGATGTGGTTTTATCAACCAAGCGTTGATTCCTGATGTCAACGAGCAGATCATAAAAGCTTAAAAAATCCACGCCAATGATCGGCTTGGTGACATCAGCTACAATAAACCGCCATGGAAAGTTACGGCGCAAACTTAAGTCTAAATTAAGTTGTAGGTAGCCGTAAGTATCAATTATGGTTCCATTTGCGGCCGATAATTGATAGTTAGACTTTACACGCTTTTCCCGTAAAACATGCCGTGGAAACACACACAAATCACTACCAGTGTCCACTAAAAAACGTGTCTTCGTTGTCCGGTCCGTGACGAAGAGGCGACCGGTGGACGTTGGACAGTCGTCTGCCGCCATTACCGACTGCCTTTGGCATTTCCCGACTCATAATCGCAAGGCTTGATGCATCTGCGAGCGTCGGCCCCATACTTGGAGTGATAAAAGCAGAGCGGATGCTTCTCGTGGCTGGACTTGGACCGCTGCCTGGAGCGTTGACGCTGATGGTGGTTGGAGCGTGATTGCGAACGTGAACTTCTACTCAGCTGCAAAGTCAGGTTCTTCACGGCCTTCTTTAGTTCAGCGATATCATTTGCCATCTGCTGCATGCTTGGTCCTGACGCTGATGTTGCGGCGACTTGGCAGGGGGACGCGATGTCTTGGACCCGATCCGCCAGGTCTGCGAGTTCTTCCAGGGTAGTACGTTGCTGGGACGCCAGCAGAGACTGGATGTTGCTTGGCAGACGGCTACTCCATATCGTCTGGAGGAAGTCCTCAGGGATATCCGGTCCGGCTAAACTTTGGAGATGTCGCAGGAATTGTGAGGGTTTGCGATCTCCGAGCTCTTCGTGAATGAGAAGCTGCTTCACCTTTTTCTCGTGGGACGCGGTCAGTCTCTTAATGAGCTCGTGTTTGAGCTTCTCATATTGATTGTGCTCCGGCGGGTTAAGGTAAATGTCCCTTACTTGCTTTGCGTACTGGTGCTCGAGGTTGCCGATGATATAATTAAATTTTGTTGCGTCGCTGGTGATGTTTGCGTTCTTAAATTGACCCTCTACTTGAGCAAACCACACCTCTGGGTCATCCGGCCAAAACGGTGGGATTCGTACCGCGACACGGCAAATGTCGGATGGCTCGTCAATGGACGCGCACTTTGCGCGACGAAGTTTTTGTCGCGGGCGGGTACTTTGGTACGATTTCGCGGAATCACTGCTGTCGCTCATCGTGCTGCTGTGATTTTTCTTCTGGTTTGGTTTTCAAACGTCCTTTTCAGGGTTCCTATCGTGCGTGTTTGCAGAGCCTTTCTGGCGTATTCTTGAACGGGGTCACCAATTTAGCGTTCAGGGGTACGCTAATTATGTGCACGGATGGTAGTAATAAATAAAAGTCCGTTGTGCGGTACTTACAAGTATAATGTTCGGTTACGCACAAAGCACAGTGAAACTCAATCACAGAGGCAGAAGACAGTTTGACACACACAGTTAGGAAGCACAATAACACCAGCTGAAGGTCTATACTCAGTTCAGAACACAATGATATGCGACACAGATAGCTAATCCCGAGGGAATAGGGCACATGCGAATTAGTCGAAGAAGCGCAAGTTGCATGGGCTTCGCGGCGCGGTAGTGGTTTCGACTGAAGGTCACGGTAAGGTGCCGGGCTACGCGTACCTGTGTTGCGATCCCCACTCGTACGCACCGAGTACGTCACCGCGTGACGTAACACGGCGCGCTTCCACTGCACCGTACGGTATTGACGTGTGTGTCGAATATAAATAATAAATAATTATGATGTTTGTGTGTTGATACATTTTAGTGTTGTGATTGTTTATATGTGTATATATTAGATAGATAATAGATATATGTTTGTACATGTATATTATTTTATTACCTATGTTTAGTGTTACGGATCGCCACATATATATGAACACAATGTTTGTCGTAGCTGTAGAAAAATAGAACAGGCTAATTCTCAATCTAAAATAACATTATTTACATCAAAATAGAATGTGATTTTTGAACACTGTATAAACTCAAAAATAAAATAAATCGTTCGTACCTTATTAAATTTGTTTAATGAATTATAAAAATAAAGTTATAAAAGGAAAAACTACAACGTTGTGAATAAAAAATCATGAAAAAATTATTTTCAATTTGGGCAGGCACAAATTGAAAAACAAAGTTAGTTAAGTAATATTTTTGCACAAAAATATTTACCTAACGTTACATAGCATTCTAACAATTTGCCTTGATTGCAAATCTTATTAGGTACCTACGTATAGCTATGATTTTCTTTAGACATTCATGTTTTTCTTTTTAAAGAAATGATGAATAGATAGAAATTAGATAATTTGACATTCGGCCCATAGGGACCAATTGCTCATCGAGTTTTATGGACATCAGCAAGCCAAAGGGCTAGGGTTTTTCTTCGACAATCATCATAAAGATGATTCCTAAATAAAATAAAAAAATCAGTTTAGTCCGTCAGTTACATTGTATCGAAAAATGTTGAGCACGTATTTTTGCTTTAACAAATCATAAACAAATTACAAAGATAAAAAGTATCAAACATTTAGGAGCTTGTGACGTCACGTTTAGGTTAAAAGTGTACTCAAATGTGACGTCACACGAGTTTTCAAAACACTGTATCGTCTTCAATTTAAGGTTACGTGAAAAAAATAAGTGCCCAATATTTTTGTAAATCTGTCTGATGGATTAATTAGATTCATACAACGTGTAACAGAATAAATGCAAAACCTGAAAAGGTTTCAATTTAGTCATCATTATGAACAACTTTTTCTATAATAAGATAAAACAACAACATAACCCTACACAGCTTTACTAATGATTTGGGTTTTAAGGCAAATTCTTAGAATGCTAAGAAGATGCATCCGTTACTGGACTTAAAATATATATGCACTCACTTGCTTAGTGCAAGGTTGACCGCTGCGCTGTGCAGGATTTCTCTCGCGAGGGATTAGAGGTTTTAGTAGTTACTAGGTAGGTACGTACCTAGGTATTATCTTAAGTTCGCTCTCAATATTACTAGATCTGCTGAACTTTATTTATTTTATTTGAGGTGAGTTTGCTCTTGACTCTAGTCTAGGTCATAGATGACAGAGACAAAGTCGACGATGGAGCAAGCTTACCCAGAAGAAGCCTGTTCACTCTAATTTTGAAGAGATTAGGGTTGTATGCGTTCGGAAACAGACGCAGGCAGAGAGTTAACTTATGAAACTAAACTAATTTATGAAAGTAGGAACTGAATCTAACTCCATCGATCTATAAATCACTGACGAAATCCGCACGATACACTAGGGCTATTTTTCAAAGACCATAAAAATTAATAAAAGAAAGCTGTCTTCATTTTACCGAGTTACGCGAGCAAAATAAACTGAACAGCTGATTTTTTGGGAGCGTATTATTGCATCAATCGTGTCTTTGATTACCTGATACCAGGAAAAAATTGGCGGCATTTAAAAATAACCTAATTTATTTGTTATTTTTGTAGTTTTAATTTATAATTGTTTCAATTTAATCGATGTTTTTTTAAATATTTTTAATTATTCTGTATTTTAGTTCAATTTAGCTACTTGACATTCAATGACACAATTCAATTTTGACTTAGTAAACTTTAATTTTGTTATTATCATGCATTTCCATTTTAATTTTTTTATTAATGATTGTACAAGTGCTGTGCACACCTTTAAGTGACGAATTCACCGCAACGCTGTTTAAATATATACCTAATGTAATGAGTTAGTGAATAAGTCGTTGGTGTGTCAAAACCCTGCTTCTGTCTAACCCCTGAGTAGTAACAGGTGTGACATTACGTTAAATCCATAAATAGTTCTGCTAAAAATATTCTTAAAACATCGAGAAACACTCTCTTGATCTAAAACAAATGTCAAATGTCAATATTAGTTCCGTTGATTCAATTTACGTGATTTATGTTTTCAGTTTTTATATTTCCCAAACTATTTCGGATATTTAGAGTCGGACTAAATTAAACATTTTGTTTTTGGATAAATGATTGGTTTGGGTTTAGTACATATTTATAGTTAGTTTCCTAATGCATATTATACATAGTTTTTTCCTAACTTTTATAATTATATTATTTTATATAATTTTCGATTTAAAAAAAACTATTACTTATCAATATTTAATGAAGTATTATGTTTATTGTATTAACCTCCGTCCGTGTGTCACTGCGGGGTGCCAACTGATAACCAGCGCTGGGTGTCTGGCGCCCAGCAAATGCTGAGATTGTAACCCTTTCGGTATGGGCACGCACAACGCAATTTTGTACCTATTATTATGTTTGTTACTTTGTCTTTGCTGCTGCACGTTTGTGTTGTTTGTGCCGAATAAATGTTTTCTATTCTATGCTAATGTTTACCTTAGTATAATTATACTAGCTGACCCGCACAACTTCGTCTGCGTCACATTTTTCATTAATGCTCCGATCCTATTGGTCGTAGCGTGATTATTTGTAAAGCCTTCCTCGATAAATAGGCAATTCGAATCTTAAACTCTTCAGCTTAGTATTAGTATGAATACATATTTATATTATTAATTAATCTTACACAATGTTTTTATATAATATTTGTTTCCAAATGTTAGCATGTTTGTTATATTACTTGAGTTAATAACAATCAAGTACCTAATATAAATAGACATCTGAAAATAGACTTTTCATGTTTTCAGTTGAAATCAATTATTAGTCATAAGTAAACAAGGCCGTGTTTGTATTGTTAGTTGGCTTATTATTATTATATAACTTATGAACCGTAACGTTTGTTTAAACTTTTTCAGGCGAAATGTTAGTTCTACTAACTTCAAACTCAACACTAACTTTCTTCTATTACGTACAAATGGAACGAAACCGCAACAAAGGAAAGAAAATAAAGATTTGTATGTGTTTATTCAGCATGTAAAACTTTTAGTGTTGGCCATATGTCTGCAATAAACAGTAGATAATAGAAAATAACTCGTGGGTGGAAAGTGGATGAGGTTGACACAGGAATATGGGGATTCAGGCGGCGAAATGCCGTCTTGATGCCGCCATAAGAGGGGCTATTGTCCACGCTGCACGGTCCCTGGAGTTGTGGTAATGTCCCAGTGCAGCCAGATATCGCTGAAAGAGGAGGGAGCCCGGTGGCGGGCATAGAAGAGGGAGCCCAGATGTGGGCCATGCTGTATGGGTCGCGAATGTCATGCGTAGCAGCTCTGGCGGCGGTGGGCCATCAAGGCGAAAGTAGGTGTTCAGGTGAAGTTTTTAGTGGGTGCAAGCCCCACATAACTACGCCATCTCCCCGGACGGCGTGACATGCGTTAGGCATTTTCATCGCTAAAAAAAAAATGGAATACGGGGATTAGCACAAGAAAAGGGAGACCTTTGCTCAGCAGTGGGCAAATTTGTTGATAATGATGACAAATAGAAACTTACTTTAAACATACTTCGCTTTGCTGCCAATACCTTCCCCTACCTTATAGTCTTTTATGATACCCATGGGTAGAAGGCGTGTTCAAATCGTTGAACAACTTAAATGGATTTATATTCCAAGTTTCAAAGCGTTTATAAATGTCAAGGTTTATTAATAATGAAGTAATTGTTTCTTAAATGTCATGGGAAACACCGGGAAACACGGCAGAAAGGAAACTGCGCCTACTATGTCGTGTCAGTGCCATCATCAATTCGTTGGGAAAAATGGATTGTAATATATATAGTGCTTTATAGCTCCGTCTCTCTCACGGATAAGTAATTCAATTCAATTCAATTCAATATTCGGGCACAGCAAGTTAGGATAGAGGAAGAGGGTTATCATTATAGGTATAATTATTATTCGAAAAAAAATAAAATATAAACATTTTTCTACTACTCAGTTCGACTTTGGTTTTATTTATTATTTTTGGTATTCATTTTTATTTTGTATATTCTGTTTTATTTATTCATTCAATTTATCATTAAAATATTCATTAATATTATAATAGCATTTATGGATAAGGATTTTTTTTAGTTTATTTATAAATATATAAAATTTCTGTTCGTTTTTAATTGCATCTGGTATTTTATTTTATATTTTAACTGACATTACTAAAGTGCTTGTTGAGTGTATTTTCAGCTTAGAGCCACCAGGTAGGTTTAGCCTATTTTTGTATCGTAGTGTATATTTAGTTTGTATGTTTTCTCGTGTAGTGAATAATTGTTGGTTGTTTCTAACAAATTTGCTTATTTCTAGGATATATATACAGGGAACTGTTAAAAGTTTGTGTTCTTGGAAATGTGGTTTGCAGCTGTCTGTGTCTTCTATGTTAACGAGTATTCTGATTAGACGTTTTTGTAGTGTGAAAAGTAACCATGCGTATACATAGGCATAATATGTAACCAGGGCTGTCTGAAGGTTTGTAGTTTTTTTAATTTCGCGGAGGGCGTAAGCAAATTTTGATAATTGAGATCGAATTTTTTTAATGTGTGATTTCCAATTTAAATTTGTATTTATGGATAGACCGAGTAGGGTGAATTCTTGTACTGTCTCTATTTTTATGTAATTGTAGATGAAATTTATATCGAGAGGTGTTTTTTGGCGTGGGTAGAAGGAAATGATTTTCAAAAAAAACAAAAATCATTTATTTCTTCAGCAAAGTAACATGAACAGAATTAGTGATTGGAGCCTCCCTTTAAGCAAAGTAATGCCTGTGTTGGGAAACTCCGCTCTTCCATAATAATATCAACTATCAATATTTTTATTATATTTACAAACAATATTTGTGTGAGTGTGTGACTTGTGAGTATATGTTTGTGTAATTGTGTATATGTGTGAATGTGTGAGCAGGTTTGTGTGTGTGTGTAAAATAAGTGTGCCTACATATGATGTGAGGAGAGTGCGATCTACCGCACTACCACTATCCCATCAACGCTTAAACTGTTGCACTCAGTTGCAAGCAAAAGCAACCATTTAAGTGGTCAGAACAAGCATCATGAATCATGATACAAGTGTTAACAGTGCTTCTGTTTCATCATAATTTAAAAGTTTTATCCAATTAATTAAAGATTTTTTGCAATCATAGTATTGTTTTGTATAAATGTTTATTTCCTTATTTATCCTATTATATAAATGGGCTGAACGTTTTTTTAATTGAATCCTAGCAAACCGAGTTCGTGATTGGGGAATTTGTGCGATGTTGTCCTTTCGTCTTTTTGTTAATTTAGAAGAGTCGCACGGTAAAGTTTTGTGCATTTTCAAGATAGTCTGTATAATATATAATTTTCTCACAGAGAGCAGATCACTGATCTGAAATAGTTCGTCAGTGTGGAATCTCAATTTCTTAAAATACATGATTTTTATTAAAGCGCGTTGTGCCCGTTCAACATCTATGAATTTTGATTTACTAGCCCCTCCCCAAACAGGGATGCAGTACGTCAAAACTGACTGTACTATAGTAATATATATTTCGTTCAGAAGGTTTCTATTTTAGTTTTATTAAAATTGATCTCAAGGTTGTGTTCTGTCATCCATGTTATTATTTTGTTGAGTGTGTTTGTAAGTGTTTCAGTTAAGTTTCTATTGTTTTGGCATGAAGTTAGTACTGAGATGTCGTCAGCAAACAGAACACATGACTCATTTATGATTTTTGGCAGGTCGTTTATATAGATTATAAATAAATAATAAATTACACTCCCTTGGGGGATTGAGGCGTTAATTTTATAGCTGTCCGATCGAATGCGTTGTATTTGGTTTGTTTGTTCACTGTGGTATTGGACTTCAACTAGGTGTTCTCTATTTTCCAAGTGTGATTTAAACCATTCATGAGTTTTTCCGCGGATCCCTATTCCTTGTAACTTATTAAGTAAGATACTGTATTGCACTTTATCGTAAGCCTTTGTCATATCTAACAATAAACCCACAGCGTACTTTTTCTTATTTACCATATTAATAGCTTCCTGGATAAATTTGTATACTGCTAGAACAATAGAGCGGTTTTTTCGGAAACCATTTTGGGATTCATTGAAGATATGGTATTTTTCGCAAAAAGAATAAACACGATTACACATCGCTTTCTCAAATATCTTCGATGCTGTAGGTAAAAGGGCTATAGGACGGTAGTTAGTGGGATCGGTTTTTGAATCTTTTTTAGTAATAAATGATATAACAACAAAATTTCTGATATTTACAACATATAACAACGGAAGCTACAATTTTGTTTAATAGAACGATTAGTTGACATAATAAACAATTGATATAATTTTATAATAACAATTTTTTTATAAGCATAACATACATTAAATATAAAATCGTTTGACATACCACTCAAAAGATATAAAAACATAACTAGTAACTGATTACCAACTGCGCTAAAAAGTTCGTCCTATATCTGGGTGGGTGGTTTTAAAAAAAAACCACGAAGGCTAAGGGCGGGAGCTCAGCTCCGCTTCGCTCCCGCCTTAGCCTTCTAACCTAACCTATCCGAGTTGGGGTGTTAATCATAATTTTCTATATATATTAAACGTTAGACCAAATGATTTTCGATTACATAAACGTTATATCAAACAACGTTATCTAAATATATAAAAATGAATCCCTATTTCCCTTGGTCACGGCATCACGCGTGATCGGCTTGACCGATTTGGCTAATTCTTTTTTTGTTTTGTTCGCCAGATTACAGGGAAGGTTTAAAAACCAAACAAAAATATTGGTAGGAGGTAGGGTAAGGTAGGTAGGTATGTATGCATTTAGGTAGGTAGGTAGGGTAAGTACGTAGGTAGGAGAAGGTAGGTACGTAATTAGGGTAGGTATGTAGGGTAGATAGAGTAGGGTAGGTAACGGTTGACGGGAGGAGACGGGAGCGAAGCCACGGGTACAGCTAGTACTAAATAAGTTTTAGAAGAAGTAAATGTTATATGTAAAGAAATTAGATCAAAAGTTGGTATATCTCACGTTGATTATATCTTATTAACGATAATAAAATGAAATTAACCCAAATTATACGTTATGAAACGCACCCCTCTCTCACACAACGAAATCGTGATGGCTATGAGCTTACAGTAGGGTTACAGACCTATACACAGCAGTGGCTCATTGCAGACTGGTATAATGATGATGGAAGGACTCTTCTTAGCAAAACACCGAAAAGGCTATCAATTAAGAAAATAATAGATTAAAATCAAAACTGATCTTTGTCCGTGCACATTTCTATTTGGCCGACCTACGATTGCAATCTTATTAGAGCGTCGCCGGTATATCTCGCTGTAATTGGATTGTCTTTTGAGTCACAGTCCACGGCCGATAGTGCAACAGAACTGTTCAATACACCTTCATGGAACACCACTTCCTACCACCACCTCTCTTTTTTTCTTCAAACATTGGAAAGAGTAAGAAGGATGTTGAGTTCGATTCGACTTCGGAGAAAGCGGTAATAGTCCGCCCTCAATATCGGATACCAGATGTACAAAACCATTTTATTCTTTAATAGTTCAGGAGTTCAGGCTCGCCTTGTTAACTTTTTAAAGTTCTTTTCTTTGGAGTTTACTTAATAGAAGTCCGACGGCTGTTGTTTGTATTGAACAATAAGATTGTTGATTGAGTTTGCTCTGTTTATGTTGATAATAAACGGGCGGCTCATTTCCATTTATTCGGTGAATCATTTCCGTATATTTTGGACCGGGTATGAACTTTATCAAAACAAACTGTTCATATCTAGAGGTAATACCGATAAGGAATTAATTAATTAGTTATTTCCATTCAATTTATAAAAACTAATGTTTTGTGTTAGGCTAGGATTCAATAAGTTTCAAAGAGAAGCTGTATAATCATATATACCTATGTTTAAACAAAGGCAAGTAAAATAATACTTACCTAATTACAACTCTACCAAAGCTAACTCAATGGTATTTTGTTCACTGGACAATGCAGATAGGAAGACTCCATCGAACAAATAGAATTCCAAGAAAGTTAACAAAACACTTGAATAATTTAATTTTATCCTGTTTCCAAAGCACCCTTTACTGTGCAGCTTCCAATATCTGTTTGGAATAGTTTCAATTATTCCAATTGTTCGATAATGGCGCGGACGCACTTTGCACTAGTATTGCAATACTTTTCTATGCACCGCACCGCTAAGAGTGGGTTCAAAAGCGACGAGCGCGACCCACCAGGCACCATTGTTCGATCACTGAGGACCGACTTATTGAAGAATCGAATATTGAAAATTCTAAGGTTTCTTTTGTCGGAAACTTTACTGTAACTATAGCTGGAGGATGTTTTAGTAGTTGTTCGCTGTTATTTTGTTGAGTTGCAATTTGTGAAAGTGCTGTGGTTTATAATGATGAGTTATGATCCTAGTACTGGTAATATGTAGAGAGATTTTTTCAAGTTAGTTTTTAAGTTATGTTTTTTTAATTTTGTGCGTCTTTTCGGGCTGATTAAACAGGTTTGTTTTCTTCTTTCTTTCTAGATAATTTTATGATGAAATTAAATCGACATTATTTGTGCGGTTAGTATCTATTGTTCCAAACAAACGCATGTGATTCATGAATTTAAATTAATGTGGATAAATGGAGAAGGAGAATCAACCTATGAAACATTAGATCAATTGTGTGAGGAAAGAGAAATAGAAGAAGAAGGAGTCAGTGGTAGCATGACATAATTGTCATGACGGAATGGGAGAAGAAATCGTGTTGCGCCGATTATTATTGATGATACACATAATTATACTTTTAACTTCGCTTCATTCAGCTAAATTTTGTACGACCTACCTGAGCCATTTTATATGCTGTATTTAAAATTTGGTTTTTGTCCGTGTCATATCAATCATCACAAAATTAACAGAGTGTGTTTAGTTGTTCTTTACTATTCTGTGGAGCTGCACTTCGTGAACCAGCTTTTGTAAGTTATTTAGTTCAGACTTGCGGGTTAAGATTACCCTAGAGGAATGGAAACAGCAAGACTTGATGTTTCTGAACAAATTACTTCTTTCTCGATACTGGAGAATTAGAATTGTACGTTTTAAATTATTCGAATTAAAAGTCAAAAGTCAAAACGTTTATTTCAATTAGGCCATTAAACGGCACTTTTGAACGTCAGCATTTACAGTTCAGTAAAATAATAATATTACATTAATAAAGTGATTCTTTTTGTTTTTTTTAAGGATGGGAAATCATCAAATGACTTCCTCCGCTCTGGGTGGAGCGGAAGGGCGTGTCAGACTCTTACTGACTAAAACCCATCCGTGTTCCTTCCCTTCCCTTTGCGTTCCAGGGCCGCGGTGACTCTTTCGAACAAATTCCGCAACCCTGGCAGGCTCTGGCCCTAGCGGGCCACGTCCTCTATGCTGACATCTCTTTGAGGCGCGCGTGAAACACAATCCACGCCATCGACCCGGGCCTGGTGGTGATCGGACAGCGAGCCACCCAACGCTCGCCGTCCGCAAAGTGACTCTACTGTCCATTCGGAAAGGTAGATTCTTATGGAGAAGAACGGACAAGAAACTCCATAGTTACTCTTTTCAAATAATGATTTTACAAAAATTGGTATACAAAAATTAATTTAATATTATGTGAGGACGATGCACCCAGAGTATGCTACTTATAAGAACAAAGTATCACCAGCAGAGGTAAACTTATTCATTTTCTAAAGAAATTTAGGTAAATGGTACTCACATATTTACAGATAATCTTAATAGCCATTAATTAAACAGAAAAAACAAAACATAAAAAAAATCGCCGCCGTTATTAGCTGCGAAAACTAAAAAGATACAGTTAAAGATGCGGCCAGTATAGGACTGATTGCCTTGGATACTTTGGGGAAATTTCTTTATTTTTTAATCCCTAGCAGTCAACCCCTTTTGGCTAGATATAATATACTTTATTGATCATCAGGAACAGTTACACAACTCTTTTACATAAACTTTATTCTATGGGCTAACACATAATCTTGCCATACCTTTGAGCAGCAGCGTTCTGTTATTGGAATTAGAAACGCGCCATCATTACCACTGCACTCAAATATCATCATACCTATTATGTCCTAGAACCAAAAATTTAGAAACACGTGACAATTACCATAATTGTGATAACACAACGAAAAATCTAGATACTTCAACTCATCACCATTTATTTTATTTTTGATCATATCTTTTTCTTCTCAAAGTACTACCCATTCAGGACTTCTAAATCTAGCCATCTCAACTTCTTATAGACGGAGATCCCAGAGCTGCCAGACCTCCCTTATTTTCTCATTAACAAAATATGTGGGATAGAGTAGTGTTAGTATGTACTTTTAACATACGCATACCTGCTAGCTTGGGCCTAATTACCTTGCCCTTGCGATGCCCTAATTCCAGCCTTGTGAATAGGACCTCTCTCGAGGTGACGACCAACTCTTAGACTATAACAATGACTAATCAGTCGTTAAAATATTATTTATTTAAATAGCACTGCAAGCGGTCAGTTTTATTTTTTATTCTGTAAACATACATGAAATCAGCACACAGACTTAAAAAAAAGTGATGTAATGGCTTTTGCACCTGATACCTGGACATCAGCCTTTGGCCCAAGCTAGCAGGTATGCGTAGGTATGTTAAAAGTACATACGAACACTACTCTATCCCACACACTATGTTAGTAAGAAAATAAGGGAGGTCTGGCAGCTATGGCATCTTAGTCCATTAGCAATAGGGTATCTTACTAGATGGAAAAATCGTAATTCTATTAAGTTAGATTTAAAAAAAATATATCACGTACAAATATAAAGCGCATCAAAGTTCAAGAGCGGAGGCTGATGACGTCACGTCGCATGTAAAATTGTAGGGCTTATGTTTAACTGATCACCTGATTTAGTAAAATATCACAGGCAAAAATAGTAAATGATCACCAGAATATAAAACCGCATTTTAATTTAAAACTATAACCAAAGTTTGTACATCTTGCTATCTTATTAAAGCAAATGACTCCAAACAAATCATAGTTGACCCAAAAATAGTAAATGATCACCAAAATTAAAACCGCAGTTTAATATTATAACCAAACCTACTAATAACAATCTCTTTTTTCTATTAATGCAAGTCGTTTCTGGTAGTCCGTAGGAGATCACTGTTTTAACCTTTTTTTTGCTTTCGGGGGGAAATCCTCATGAAATCCTCCAACCTGGGGCGGGTGGAGGGGTCTGTCAGACTCTTACTGACTAAAACCACCCCGGTGTTCCATCTTCCACCTACGCCGGGGATCGCGGAAGTCGCATACGTTCATGCGACTTCCGCAATCCCCGGCTAGTGCCGTCACAGTTTTAACCTAACCTAACCTTCACATTTTGTTTAAAGAAGAAATTAACCTAATCTAAATAGTTGAGTTCCGGCTAAAATGCTCGCAAAAATTTGGTGATCATTTACTATATTTGGTCCCCAAATACAATTTGAACTACAGTCGTGAATAAAACAGTTAGAACTATTATTTTTTTAGGCTTAATTTTTTTGGTGTTAAGTAAATATTTTTGGTAAAAGAGCTAAGGGTATCGAAGTATTTTCTGGTGGTCATAATATTTATTCCCAAATTGTAGTATCAAAGTAACGTCACGCGAGTTTTTTTCCAATATTTTTTTTCTATTATCTATCTGACTAATTCGATTTTTTCAATAAAAACTTTCACATCCCTCAACATAAATATATTATTTTTAATTAATTTCAAACTCCACCACTAAGTAACAAAGTCTGCGCAATCATAACAGCAAGGAGTCAACTTGTAAAGGAGTGCGCATGTGAGCACTTGAACAATCTCCCGGCTTTGTTCACGACTCGCGAGTGACACAGACTGTTTCTTTAATCGTTTTCAGTTCTTACAGGACTTGCGTCTCTGAAGTTTTGCTGAATGAGATGAAAGATTTAAGATTGATAATACTGTTGCTGTTAGGTACGTGGGATTTTAATGATAACGAAGATTGTAAAAGCGATCCTCTCCTTTCGATCTGCGATTACAGAAAATATAAATAAAATTGCCATTTATTGCTGAACAAGCAGTAAATGGCATTTTTATAACGTTGATTTATATTTTCTAGGTATCTCTACTGTGAAATCAATATTTACCTGTTTTTAGTATTGCTATTCTTAGTTTAGCTTTGTTAGTTTAATATATTGTTAGTTGTAAGTTGAAGTATTCCCACAGAAACTATGAGATAAACCTATTCAAATGGCATACAATTAATGAATCCACTCCTTATCATGTTCTTGAAGTTATCCCATGTTTTGGTAACGGGGCAACATGTCTTCTAACGTTTCTTTACATACATAGGTAATCTTACTAGTCACCCTTTTCTAGTCATATCATCATTCGTACATTCTATATTCCGTCCATAGTTGTTTTGGTCTTTCGCTATTCTTGTAGCTTTGAACTCGTATTTACAAAATTCAGCTCTAAAAATATCTACGATTATCACTAGTCTCTGTAATTCACATCAGTTTTGTCAGAAAAAATCTTACAATAAGTATGTAAGATAGGAAATTGTTGACTTCGAGTTTCTCGCAGTTCTGTTTGCCCACTTCCACAAACCAGAGATATTTTTAACTCCGAGTTAGTTTTATCCCGGGCTCGTAACATACATATGTGTGGAATTTTTATTATTAAACCTCGTGTTAGCAATAGTTCTGGTTAGCACAAGCGGGCCTAAGTCAGTTTAGCTTATGTCACAAATCTGAGTTAATTTTACATACCTACACAGTAGTTTACATAGTTCGCGGACTGCACACAAGTGTGAAAAAATAATTTAAGCTTAAACTAGCATAGCTTAGATCTTGGTCTACAACAGGCTTTAAAAATATGATTCATAATCAGCCAGGTAAGAAAATGAATATAGTGTCAGTGCGATAAACCCCGCTCACGTGCTCCGATGGTTCATGATTAGTGTAATACATATAGATGGCGCTAGCTGCCGCCACTGTCGTATGAGCTACGGTATTTTCTTTTAGGATGTATTGTGTCATAAAGTACTGTTACTTGCTAGAATTAATGCCGGGTGCATAAGGACATTAGTTACTACTAGCGCCAATCGCCATCTAGTATCGAGTAGCAGAACTAGTAGAGTCAAGTACCTTCTAGTCTTTTCTATGCTAGAACGTTCTAGCGTTCTCGACATCTGGTCAGTCGGGACCGGTATTTAGGCGAACTTTCCAGATGTTTCGAGAGTAGAAGGTTCTGGAATTAACTGGTCTATATAAGGACCACATAGCCCGCGACCGAGTCAGTATTGGATTTGCGATACAAGCGAATACTTCGGAAGCGATCTTCAAGTGCAATTAAAGTGATCAGTAGTGAAGTTGGGTTTTTAATTAGTGAGTTTATAGTTGTAATTAGTGTTGTTAAATTAAAGTGTAATTTTGTTTATTTAATCGGCTGTTTTTATTGTCACGAACCCCAAGCTCGTAACAGTACTTAAGTCAAACGTACATACGTGATACTAATTTGACATTAATAGCGTCTTTAAGTCATTGCAGTAAAAAAGATTCTGAAATTAAAGGAGGTCGTCGTGTACATCGTTCTTAAGCGTGTGGATTGCAAATATAGTGTAATTAAAAGTGTACATTTGGCAATATACAGCAACGGTAACACTAGACGCAGCCATAAGGTCCTCTCATGTACAGGTGACAGGACATGCGGCGCAAGATAAAAGGTAAGCCATGGACTGCAGTGCAGTCAGAGGGACGTGCTACCTCTGGAGTGGACTGTACAGCTCCAGATCAACACCCTTAAATATGAACACGCACTTCTGGTACACCCTGAGTATAATTCAGTAATTCCTTCGTGAATCTTGACTCGTAGATCACGACTAGATTTTATTATTGCTACTTGAACATTCTTAGCATAAGTATTTAAACTCAGAAAACCTTCATATATCTAAGGAGGATATCTGGAAATCTTGTTATCTGTCTGAGAGTCTAGACAAAGAATTTTAATCAAAATCATCTTCCATCAAAAAATAACAAAAATGTAATCCCCGCACGTATTCCTACCCATTTACCGAAACAATAAAACCGGTTAAAAGGCAATCACATCCCTAATACTCTAAAATCAAAACCAAAGGGTCCTTAATGCTTTTATGAAGTAGCATATTGGCAAAATTCTATTTGGCGTAAAATGCACCCGCTTTAGTCCTTACCCTCGCCTTTATTATATGCCACGGTGGGAGGGAAATTTCACACTAACGCGAATTGTATTGCCCCAGCCGTTCTCCCAGTAATATTAGCCTCCAACATTGATAGACTATGTTATATTAAAATTTCAATATGTATGAAAAGACTGACGAGATTTTTCTTGAAGTTTTTTGAGAAAATGAGCTTAGATTACAGTCTCTAGCGCTTATGGCGAACTTGATAGCAGCGTGTTCTTAGCTTTTCGGATATTGTACACCATTTTATCTAGCTTAGAAAATCACCATCATATAAACGGGGGAGAAACCGTTTTCAGGGCAGAGCGCAGCCGGCAATATGGTCAGGTGCATTTTAGAAGGCTTTCGGAACTTGTAGGAGCTCGTTTATTTGATAGCAATACTCAGGAGTGAGAGAGCGATAAAGACGTTAAAACAAAAGCGTGGTAAGAGAACGATAGTCCCAAATTTTGGAAGTGAAACTTCTTAGGCGGCGATTTTCAAATTGGAGAAGATTGAGAGTTAAGGACACGATGTTTAGGCGCATTTCATAACAAGAGAATGCTTCTCTGTCTCTCTTGATGTACCTCCTTCCTGCTCTCACGCTCCATCTTATTCTATAATTATAAAGTTTACTCCTGTCACGTATACGGCGTTGCATGCACAAATGCTGCTCCGCATCTCCGCTACAGAATTTAATAAAGACCCATTTAAAAACAAAGCCTAAGTAGGTAAACAAGTACATAACTCAGTAACAGCTGTAACTACTCGTGCATCTATTATGCAAATAAGTTATTACAGAGCGTCTCAGGCATGACTTTATTATGAGAAGACTTTGTTCAAGAACTAAAGACCTCTTGAAGACTATTAGGCACATGCCTTGCCATTTGTCATCGTGCTTAGCCGGCTGATATCGTTTATTTGCTCTTAGTTTATTATATAATGACTCATATTTTTTGAGATTTACTTAGGTTCACAAAAAAGTATAAGGTAGGTATAAAAATAAGTAACATAATCATAGTTGGCGTAGGCACCTATATCAGTATATAACTTGGGCCTTATTTATAAATAAAAACTTTTTAATCACATGTTAGTTTAAATACTGATAGCAGTTTCTAAATTCAATATCTCCTTAAAAATATTGAATAAAGAATATACTAATCGCCATTGAAACTAATTAGTAATTATGTTAGTAAAACTGGTTATGACCATTAAGGATGCCTTAGGTTATTAACAATATAACTCTAACTGTACACAATATCAGGGCTGTCAGAATTAAACAAAGAATAAATCACGCTGTCTAAAATTATACTAATAAGTTACCTATAGTTACGTAACACCATTTTAGCATTATTTACAGCACAAAGTTAGATGTTCATTAATTAAGATCGACGCAGATACAATACAATTTATGCCTTCATCGGCGCCTGCTGTGCCCACTGTGCCCTATTTAATTACTAGCGATCGTTATCAATAACAAATAGTTTGTTTACAACACCTATACTAGCTTTATGGTTTAGGGAGGCGATGGAAATATTGCTACGTTACAGACCTTGTGCAGGTTGTTCCAGAAGTATGTGTTCATATTTAAAGGTGGTTCTCTGTAGCTGCTATAGAGTAAAAAACAATATAAAAAATATATACACGCAAATATAATTTTTCAAAAAAACCCGACCTTGACAATCGACTAAAAAGTAAAAAAAAAATCACTTTTCAAGCATCCTGATGCAGTCGGTGGCATCGAATCTTTGATTGAACTAAAATTAACACCACTAACTGCATCAGACAACTTGAAAAGTGATTTTTTCTTAACTATTTTGTCGTTTTTTGCTGTCGGGTTTTTTTAAAAATGATAATATTTTTTTATTCTGCTATAATTCCTTATTGTAAAGCCACACCACTACTAAATATGGCTACTTCTGGAACAGCCTGTATATTTTAGAAAAAAAATCCGTGATAAAGAAATTGGTTCACTGTATTAGGAAGACTATAGGTTTTGCAATGAATATTTAAAACAAGATTCAAAAAAACATATACAGGATGAATCTGTATACGGATCATTGGATTAAAAAAAAAATCAGTATTCCTAGCCAGGAAATGAACATATAGATTTTGAAAAAAAAATCACATCCTGTATTACACCATTCGAAAGTGTCGCTGAATAGCATCAAATTCTGGGAAATTATAACATACAAAGGTAAGCGCTCATTATTACCTAGCTGTTTTTGAAAAAAACATTAGTTAATGTCTAATAGGTAAAAAAGTATTTTTGTTAAAGTCTCTTTCCTTTAGATTGCCATGTATTATTTTTTTCCAGAATATGATCCATATATTGTGATGATGTTAATAATACACACTACTTCATATATCTGTTCCGAACTGTTACGAACTTAATTCATATATCTGTTGCGCTCACCTAAAGCAACAGGTATATTTAAAATCAATTATCTCTTGTATTTAGGACAACCGTCACAATACTATTATATTTAGGAAAATCTTACTTTCAATGACGTTTGTATTCGCCATTGTACTAGAAATATAAAGCAGCAGGTCAACAATAATAAGAAAAATAAGTAAACCATCACGCATAGCTAGTTTTCTGCAAGAAAATTCTTTAATAAAACCGCGCAATTGGGCACTCGGTCTTATTCCCAATACAACAATAAACAGCGAACAACACTATAACATAAGTGAGTACGTGCCTACAGCCGCCATCTTGTTTCACATAGCTCTTGTATATACAGTTAAAAGGCACTATGATTTATCGTAAATAAAAACAACTTGGACGATTTTTCCCAACACCTATTGTTGCGTAGGAAATATTCAGTATTACCGTCACGTTTTTATTTTATGTCACCCTGATGACTTAGTGACAACTTTATTGATACCGTAAATAAGATTTTTTTAGATATTTTACTAAAATGTATGTATGTAAGTAAAGTGTTTTTAGGGTTCGAACGTCTGTATGAAAACGGAACCCTTATAGGATCTGTATGTCCGTCTGTCACAGACAATTTGTTCCGAATTTACTGTAGGTATCTACCCATTAAAATTTTGAAAATGGTGACCTCATTGTACAAATGAAAAGGTTTAAAGGCTTATCGTGAGGATCTCAAGTAATTTTTTTTTAAAGATATTTATATGAAAATTGACCGCCCCTACTACTATATTTTTCGCAAAATAAGTATTAGCACGGCGGCACGTATGATAGACGGACATACAGATCCTATAAGGATTCTGTTTTTCATATAGACGTTCGAACCCTTAAGATACTTATACTTACAATTAAGTTAAATATCTAAAAAAAAAAATTTACGGTATCAATAAAGTTGTAACTAAGGCATCATAACAAAGGTGACGTAAAATATAAACGTGAATACTGAATATTTCCTACGCAACAATAGGTGTGAAACCTATGAAGCAGTCTATGATTTGAAAGAAAAAACCTTAAAATAAAAAAAATCGTTCGGAACCCGTTGCGCGCAAGTCCGACTCGCATTTGTTTTAGGTTAACTTCTCTCAGCGACTTGTCAACCACGTATAGGTAAGTTTCATTAAGTTTCATAATCATTTCAGCAGAAAAACCTCCTCGACTAAGTATATAAAGTTTTACCCCATTTTGCGAAAGTGTAGCAGTCCTCCAACACGTTAAACGTGTTCTATTAAATAAATAATGTTAGAAGAATAAAATATGAATAATTTATATGGATGTTTTCCAACTGAAAACTAAGGACTTTTCAGTTAAATAAATATTCTGTCGATCATGACTAGTCTCCAAGAAATGTGGATTCTTATTGAGTTAGAGCTTATGGCATATTTAACTTGATAGAAAGTTGAAAACTCAGCTCTGTAGTACCAAAATATAATAGAAAACTTTTTCAATTTGTTCTGCTGGAGATATTCATATTTACATCTTTATTCTTTTGGTACATGCCCACCGAGGTGTATTGGTATAACTTGAAATACTAAAGTACAATATAATTTTCAATGTCTATCATTTTGATAAGGTGATATGAATTTTTCAATGTGAATTTATCAAGTGGGCGTAAGTGACAAAATTTGTAACTAAGAGGAGTATCGAAAAATGCTCGAAGGGGACTCGGGCCCGTGTTTAATTTTGAAGTCTAAAACTACATCATTGGATTATTTCAAAACTAGCTTTCGCTCAAAACTTCGCTCGTGTTAAGTAGCCTACAAAAATACATCAAAATCGTTTCAGCGATTTAGGTATTTTTTATTATTTGAAAGTCTAACAAACACACTCACTTTCGCATTTATAATATAAATTTGGATAACAGATATTAAAACCAGTATCAACCTACAAATAAATACGTAATAATATAATTTAATTAGTAGGATAATATCTCGTACCAGGATGTTATAAGTTGTCGTGTTAATAAGTTTCATCAGATATCATAAGAACAAGAAATTGCGCATCTGCTGCTGGTTAGTTATTGTGAAAGCCGATCCAAGTATACGAGATCCAATAAACGTAGCGTCGTGTTTCTGGAGATATTGAACCGGAAACAGGAAGCTGGCAAGGCAACAGCCCGGTAATTAAACTAGAACAAGATGTTATAAACACACATTAATTAGGAATAGTTTTCACGTCATATTGAGTTGATTTCTGTTTGCACGAGATTGATGTCCACAGAATTATGAAAACAATCAGCCTCCTTTTTATTTTAAGTTCTTTCAATTTATCCAAAAGTTGTCTGGTAGATATCGCTTTCAGTGATGAGACGAACACTGTACTCTTAAAATTAGGATTTCTTTTAAAACGTGTTACTATTTCCATTTTCCGTGTATAATAAAGAATTTTCCACTCTACTCCACAATCTAGGATTGTGTAGTCAACACTGAGATAACAACTAACAAATCGTACGTATGCAGGAAGTGACGAAGATGTCGCTATCCAAAAATATATTGGAAGAAAGCTAAAAACATCGTGCCTCGGAAAGCAAGTTAAGCCGTTGGTCCCGGCTTTCATTTGCAGATCTTTGGCAGTAGTTACGGATATTCAGAAGCCAGAAAATCTGACACCAGTCTTGCCAAGGAGTACCGTGTTACCCAGTTAATGGGTTGTGGAGGTCTGGTAGGCAGCCGCTCCATATAAGATACTGATGTTCAGCTGAATCCGGTTTGACTGGAAGCCGACCCTAATATATTTGGGAAAAGACTAGGCAGATGATGATGAAAGCTAAAAACATTATGTTGCTTAGTGATTATGACTACAGTTTTTTGTAAAGTCAAAAGTTTATTTTTGGGGCCCTCAGTCATGAGGGAAGGGTTCATGGCCGCTATTGCCATGCTAAAACGAAACAATTATACCTACCCTGAAACAATAGATCGTATTTGGTCTTTTAATCATAATAAACGCTCCGCATCACCAGCTGCACCTCTCATCGTATCAATTCCACATTATTTCCATTCAATAACCAATAACAGAAGTGGGTCATCGAAATAAATTGAACTATCATTACGTTGATCCTGCGAAGGGACGCGATAATTAATCACGCTTCTGTCTCGCCTCGCTCTCGCTGTGTGCACGCTACCGATAGTTCGTAACTAGAGTGACACGCGGCATTACCCCATCCCTAGGTATTAGGCTTGTCATACACCTACTAATATATCGTTACCATGTGTTGACGATTTTGCAGTCGACGGCTTTAGTGGTACAGTCGGCGACGTAGGTCAAAGTTTTCGATGTTACTTGATTTTAGCCTGTGGCTGAAATTATCCCAAAAATAAAACGGGAAAAAATTAAGTGATTCATGCACAAACATCTAAACGCAGCGTATGCTGAGATAGGAGGTTTTTTGGCCTTGCACAGAATATATTTAAGTTCAGTTTATTTGTAATGGTTAATCATTTACTTTGATTTTTCAGTTTGCCCTTTTTATTTCGTGCTGGTCACAAACATTTTTGACGTGACAACATCTAATAAATCGATAAACGCCGGCTGCACGCACGAAAAAGGATGAATCATTGTAACGTTACGATCATTATAACGTTACACTCATTGTACCGTTACGATCATTTCATCAATGTTTCATTTCATTTGTTATGACGTTGTCACGTTAAACTGTCATCCGTAAACCGACTTTACAGACAACCAATTTTTTCGTACATGATGTTTTTCAAACATCCAAACTTTCACTTTCATAATATTAGTTGGAAGTAGGATTCAAAACAAAAATACATTAGACAGAAATTTAATTATTAAAATTCTGAAATTGTCAGCGACGTTCGTTGCTAACTGTACCTACGTCTGTAGGTGGAAGGCGCTAATGATGTTTTGGACCACGTGTGAGGTTTATACGGCGATCTGGCATTACGATTAATTGAATGGTTTAATCCGTAACACGATAATTATATAACTGAATATACTCGACATTACTAAACACATGACAATTTTCATACTAAAGCAATTCAATTAGTCTTACAAACATCACTTAAACACTTTTTTTCTGATATTTTAAGCCACCATTTCTTTACCACGCTCACCAACACTCGGTACATTTAACTCTATCAATTTTTATAGATATAAAACGCGGTCTGCGTGCAATACTTACAATGTTGAAAATGTTTGTAGAAAACGTTCGAAAACATTGTTTACCGTATATCTTCGGAATTGCTGCCATCCCATTCGATGTTATAGAATTTCTACAAAATCTTTCCAGGACAATATTGTACTCGAGTTTCGCAATTTCATATAGGCACAGGGGAATTTTTAAAGTGCGCGTGGATGGCCAAATCCGAAACTATGAGGATTAGCGAAAAACACTGAAAGGAGTCTTGAACCCGATTTTGATGAAAACTAAAACTGCATCATTGGATTTGTTTTTAAATCGATATTCCTAGCCAGGAATCGAACCGGTTGAGTTTGAAAAAAAAACACATCCTTTATTATTACACCATCAAAAAGTGTCCTACTAAGGATCAAATTCTGTGAAGTAAAACATATGGCAAACTAAAGTTTCGGATTTGACACTTCAAAAATTCACCTTGTATGTAAGAATACTAATGTAACAGATTCTTATAAAAAACGAAAGCAAACGCACGGGTCCAACTTCGAGGTTAAGCAACACTTGCCAAGGTCGGTCAGGATGGGTGACCATTCATTAAGTATCGAGACCTCCGAGCTTTGGAAAGTTGTCATTTGTACATCTTTGACAGTCGTTACGGGTAGTAGGAAGCCCAAAAATCTGACACCAGTCTTGTCAAGGGGTATCGTGTTATCCAGTTACTGGTTATGGAGATCAGATAGACAATCGTTTCATGTAAAATATTGGCAGTCAGCTGCATCCGGGTAGACTGGAAGGCGAGCCCTACACGTGTAGTTGAGAAAAGGCTTCGCAAATTGAACATGGCCGTAAAGGATAAAAGGATGTGTTTATTTATTACAAATAGCTTTTGCCCGCGACTTCGTTCGTGCATATCCCGTTTTTTTCGTTCCCGTATAGCCTACAGGATTTCTCATTAATGTGGCTATCATCTACAAAAATAATTTTCCAAATCCGACTGATAGTTCCAGAGACAAGCGCGTTCAAACAAACAAACAAACAACCTCTTCAGCTTTATTATATTAGTATAGATGTCAATGGAAATCTTTACAGGAACAATACATAAATACCAATTTAAAATAGACAAAACTAAGCCAACCACAATAACATAGAATAGACGAATAAATTCGTTCTCACACAAATTAACATAAAAACTTTAACTGAATCGTTTATTTCAATAATGAATGAAGGAAAGGATTCGACTACATAAACAGAAACTTTTAAAAGCATTATTTTGTTCCGTTCATCAAAAAGTATAATAAAACAGTTATTTATATACAGAGTGTATAATTGTCACCGAGCCGATCGAGTTACTTCAGCATTCATTAGTTATGGATGGAGTACCAACTCCGTCTGCCTTATATAATATTTAAGCCCTTTCCATTCGAGCTTCCTGCCTGGTTATCGCCTATAGATCAATAAGCAACGCTTTTGTTTCATCGCAACAAGTTAATATTTAAGGTGGTTTCTGTGATTATAGTGTTCAGTTGTTTTATTTGTTTGATGATAGTGGACATTCGTGCATCAATATTTGATTTAAACACGGAAGGAGTTGTACAGAGTGACAAATTTTCGAAACATTCCAAAATTGTTTTAAAATGAAGTTCCGCCATCCTTTTGTGCGATCAATTATTTACTATATTGTTCTGATGTTGATTAAAAGTCGAACTAAAATAGAGGCTTTCCGTCGTAGTACTAAAAGCATCGACTAATTTTCTGAACAAATATGAAGTATTTGCCAAGTAAATGAGTAATTAATTTCTAAAATCAGTACGAGATCTTAATTACAAGTATATAATATTAATAATATTCCTTCTGCGACAAAGGATAAAGCTTGGTATGATAAAGCGCAAGTATGTAGTTAAAGCTCAACTACGCCCTACTGTCTACCAACTGCAAGGTGTAATTATCAATTTATTTATTAAAAACTTTTGAACAAAAGTACAATGACAATGGTTATTGTCATAGCAGTAGCCAATTGACGGCCACGTGACTACGCTACACCGCGGCTACGCGACTATGTGGCTACGCACCTATGTGACTACGCGACTGTATACGCAACTATGAGGCTACGCGACTATGTGACAACGAGACTATGTGACTACGCGAGAATACGACTACGCAACAACGACACTACGCGACTATGCGTTTACGCGACTATGCGGTTACGCGACTATGCAGCTACGAAACTAAGCAGCTACGGTTTGCTGTAGAACAGTAGAATCCAAGAATTTACCCGTACCTTTTAGGTCTCAGTATGTTCTTCCATGGTTAAATTTAAGATGAAATTTCCGTAAAATACCCACATTTTATTTATTTAACTGTCGCAATTACCAGCCCTATATGTGAAGATTCCTGAATAAAAGTCGTACTTCTCCGCTCTCCTCCATTCCTGAATCGCAAAGACAAGGAGGTTCATTTATTAAGTGCCCGCCAATGCCCGCTCAACTTGAGAACGGAATTTTAACTAAATTTTACGCCACTGCAAATTGTAAAGTAGCTGAATGTTTTAAATTACACTTGTTTCGCAATTCTCTCTGTATGTGGAGAGATACTGGAAAAATTGAGTGCAGCTCCTATCTGATGTTCTTGTGCTACTTGGATTTCGTAGTGAACTTTTTGTTTAATACGGCTTTTTGTCTGATTGCATCATTTTAGATTTAAGCTCAATATGGGCTTTTCCGTTTTTCGTTTTCACGAATTATTAATAATTAAGTAGGTTTGCTAGTAAGAAAAACTTCACCATTTAATTCCCGCAACCTATGTTGGGTTGCGTGCACGATTGACACAACAAGCATATAATTCTAAATCTTTCCCTACGTAACGAAGGTTATAGACATTTATCTATGTACCTGCATCGTATGAATATAGGCACAAATACGTGCTGTTGTTCAAATAAAGATCATATCTTAAAAACATTTCACACTTTAAAAGAACATCATAAAGAAGCACGTTATTATATTCTGTTTGGTTTACGAAACTGACCACGATAGGCGCTCCTTGGCGGCCGAAAAACCACACAACTAGCCCCGCAAAGCATGCCAACTTCACTACACATTAAAGGTCGCTCCACCAAATAATTATATTTTATTAGCTGAGTCCCGCGGTTTCACCCGTTTTTTTTTTCTTTTTGCTCGGCTCCTAAGGGTCGTAGCGTAATTTTTCTTTCATACAAACCTTGTTCTGACAATAACGAACACAACAAAAAAAAAAATTAAATTTAGTGCAGTCGTTCTGAAGTTATGCGCGTACATACATTTCGGTGATTCATTTTTATTTATAAAATAAAAAAGATGAACACGGTGTGCCCTCCGCGGAGGGCTGATACTGTCTCAAACTGGTAGACACCTGAGAGCAGACGTCGCTGACTGTTGTGTAATGCATTTTGTATTCCAGCCTGAACCACACCAATATTGATTCTGATAATAATTAGATGTTTACTTTGTTAGTTTGGGCTAAATAAAAATTCACACCCGTGCGAAGCCGGTCGGGTGGTTAGTACAGAAAAAACACAAGTAGCATGAACCAAGAGCGACAAAAAACAGCACAAAAAATAATTCGTACATATTTCAAGTAACTAACGTAAATGTTACTACATATTTCTTTGGATAGTGGACACATAAAATTCAACTTAATGTGCATATAATTCGCGCTAACCAGTTTAAATGCGTATTTTCGGCATATTTTCGTAGTTGCTTTTATACCCAGAGGAAAACAGTTGAACTGTGCCAACTTCGTGTCACATTATTAAGGTTTTTAAGGAAACGCCAATTGTTTTGTTTAAACGGGTAAATAGTTATTTTGGTGGTTGGTATTTATGGTCGTATGCTTGTTTATTACTATGCTTTTTTATACAGAGGAGTTCGTGGCTAAATAATAACAGCCACACGGGTCGATCTTTAAGGTTAAGCAATGCTTGCCGAGGTTGGTCTGTGGATGGGTGACCATCTTAACATACCGAGACTCCTCCGTGCCTCGGAAAGCGCGTTAAGCCGTTGGTCCCGGCTGTTATTTGTAGATCTTTGCCAGTCGTTACGGATAGCCAGAAGCCAGATAATCTGACACCAGTCTTGCCAAGGAGTACCGTGTTACCCAGTTAATGGGTTGTGAAGGTCTGGTAGGCAGCCGCTCCACGTAAAATAATGGTATTCAGCTGAATCCGGTTGTACTGGAAGCCGACCCCAATATAATTGGGAAAAGGCTAGGCAGATGATGATGATGCTTGTTTATTATATCCATGGTCGTCCGTCATAGGTGGGTACTTACACCTTCAGTAACAAGATTAATGTCCGAATTAGGAAATTTATGACCTCTGCAATGGTTGTTGTCCCTATGTCATTATTCGTGTTATTGAGAGACCTCATCATCTAAATCATTCTTTGAGCTTAAAATCTACCTACGAAGGCATTGGGCAAACTCAAAGCCAAAAGAAACCCATATTTTGTATTTGAAAGTTCTAATAAAAAAATACCAAAGGCTTATGCAACGTGTAACAAAATATACGCAATACATCTTAAGGGGTCATTGTACTCACCATTATGAACAACTTTTACTATGCTGTACACAAACCCGCAATCGCGAAATAAAAATCATCAAATATATAAAATCATCTGTTGGTCTCATATTGAAAGTTGTTCATGATGATGTGTACAATGACCCTTTATGAGGCATTACGTTTATTCCGTTACACATTGTAAAATTCTAACTAATATTATAAATGCGAAAGTGAGTGTGACTTTTCACTGAACCAATTTTAATGAAATAAGGTACAGAGGTAGATGGAACCCTAAAGCCCTACTTTTTCGCGAAAATAAAATTTGAGCACGAGTGTAACCGCGGGCAAAAGCTAGTCTATCCATAATTAACTTCCTTTTGTGCATCAACACTTTCAAGCGACTCATTACACACGTTCTTTCAGCTCAACTCCTTAAAAAGCCCGATGTATTTATGGTCCATTAGCCAGGCTATCTCGTTCCACACTCGCTTCTAACAAAGTGCATACTCGTGGAGTCGTGGAGTTCTCTAATTAATAGGTAATTAGCCCACCTTGTTCGCTGCTCCGTATCCTTGCAGTCTAGGGCACGTCCAGGCCCCATACTATTTATTTATTTATGTAAATGTCACCGGAAAATTGCTGACTGACGGAAAATCTTTAAATCTTTATTTGAATGAAATTTCTCGATATATCGCTCATTTGAAGCGACAGTGACACAAGTGCAAATTTGTAAATTTTACATTACGCCAGTTTTAAGATTTTTTCCGGAATTCGCGCGCCAAAATGGAATATTTCAACAACGACTTTTCACTCTCTAGCGGACGTTTTTTGAACTTACAAATGTGACATTTTTACTCCTTACCTAGATTATCAGGCAGATAATTTTGGTGTAATTAGGTCAGTTTCGCATTTTTTTGCAGTTGTGTCACTGTCGCTCCAAATGAGCGATATTATGAAAAAAAACGTTTTGTATACAATAAATCCCATTCAATAGTTTTCAATATATCCGTGTCTTATTAAGAAAAAATTGTTTACAATTTCACGCGATATTTTACAATCTTACGGCGTTTGCTATTTTTCGGAAACATATAGGTACATGCATAACATAATATGACGTGCCAGTGCCATCATGGTTCAATTGTGAGAGAGAGACGGAGCTATAACATCCGAATATAAATATCTATTTTTCACAATGGAATTTGGATTGCTTTGACACATCATAGTAAGAGGGGGCTGAACACTTGGTATTTGAGTTCGCCTGTTCTTCGACGAAGTCGTATTGACGGGAACTTTAGAAGTGATATACTTACGTACATACCGACGTACATACGAGTATGTGTAGGTGTGTGGGGGTCACGGAATGGCGTTATTAAAGGACTTAATGTGTTGTGTGAGTGGGAGGTAATGGGAAATTCTGTGGGCGTTTGTGATGCTGAGTTGTTGACTTTAGAGTTGTTATAAATTTTTTCAGTATTAAAAAACTGACAATTATGGCAATATATGCTCATTATAGGTATGAGCCTGATTCTCAATTCATCATCACACCGCTAAAATAACAAAAGATGCAGTTGCACAAGTGATAAGTGCTACCCTTGTTCTTTAATATACACGTTACAGTCACTCAAGGGTCGCCTAGAGCCAATAGTCAACGAATAAAATATAAGGAAACAAAGATGACTAGCGCAAACCTTAATAGCTATTCACAACTACCAGCCTATGGTATACGCCAGATAAATTTCCAATAACGGTCATTGCCCTTTCCTTAATTTCTCTTCGTAGTATCTGGATAATAAATTATGAATCGTTTTTCTTTACTAGAAAATATAAGGATCACAATAGATGTCGATTCAGGACAGCGTTATATCTCTATTTCTGTTTTCGGAATTAAGTATGTCAATAAATGTAGGTGGTTCAATGACCGTTATTGTAAATTCATCTGGCGTCGACCATAGCTTCTCACATCCTCCTATCCTACCTAATCCAAAAACGACTATTCTAAGCCAACAAAAACAATATAACAATATCTCAACTTAATCCCCATTCCATTACGCTTGGTTAGAAGTTGAATACTTGCAGAAGTAGTTGGAGTGCCGGCTGCTCTGTCACCGGTGACTTACACACCGCAGTTGCACAGCGTCATTAGCGTAACCGTGGTTTAACGTTAACGCCGGTTTAACTGCCAGAGAGTTTGCTGCCACGAAATATAATGTGCGACTTGCGTTAAGAAATGAGAATGTCGTTTAGGTAGCGTTTTTAGGTTAGACTGAATTTGTGGGTGGAAATATGTGGTGTTTTTTGGACAGGTTAAATGTTAGGTTTTAGCTTACGTTAAAAATGTTATTAAGGCTTTTTATGCCACAAATGTACCTATCTCGTATTCTCGTTTTATGGTGACGTTCGTAAGCAGGCATATAAATAACTACTGTAATTAATGTCAAATGCGGAATGCAGAGAATTTGAATTTAGAATTTTCCAATCAGAAATTCCGTACCTAATTATAATTTAAACTAACCAAATGTGTAAACCTGAAAATATAGTAGTAGAGATTTGGAAATCAATTAAGGCGACCCTACAATCAAAACTGAAAAGATGAAAGTACTTTCAGAATAATAATAAGCATTTATTCTTTTGACATATTTTTTCTGAACGGTTTCTTTGTCCACGTGTAAGCTAATAACTATGAAACCTAAAACTTTTTGTCTACGACAAAGTTTGATGATAGATTATTTTTATTCGGTCACTGTTGATCCCTTCATGATTTCTTGGCCGAAGATTTTCCTTACTTTTATAGAGGTGGTGATGGTACCCACGCAAAACAAAAATAGCTGACAGGGAGAAAACAACGTGCGATGTTGGTGGAAGAAATCGTTGTTACTGACTTTTTTTTAATAATGGAAAATCATCAAATGACTTCTTCCGCTCGGGGTGGAGCGAAAAGGCGTGTCAGACTCTTACTGACTTAAACCCATCCGTGTTCCTTCTAAAGCCCTTTGCGTTCCAGGGCCGCAGTGACTCTTTCGAACAAATTCCGCAACCCTGGCAGGCTCTGGCCCGAGCGGGCCCCGTCAACATACTGACATCTCTTTGAGGCGTGCGTGGAACACAACGCGCCTTCGACCCACGCCTGGTGGTGGTCGGACAGCGAGCCACCCAACGCTCGCCGTCCGCAGGCCCGCGCCTAAAGTGGCCGGGGATTGCCCTGCGACTCCCGAAGTCCGGGGCGTCTTCTCCTGTCGCGGCGGTTGGGGCGAAGGCCTTGTTGTTTTTTCAAGATTCATCATCAGACTACAAAAGTCAACTGCTGGATATACGCCTCTCCAATCACACGCTATTCGTTTAGATTCTTGGCATCTCGCATCCAACCTTTCGAAGATTGTCGCCACACCCAACCTGAAAGCGATCTTAAGTTTGCCAAATCGCCGTCTCCATTCAAGAACACTTCCATCGATCCCAACGACCAATGTTTCTCAGACTTCTACGGTTAATATGGCCGGCCCATTGCCACTTCACCTTCTTACCTGTTCTAATTTATTTCGAGTCGACGCAACGTGTTTTACCACGTAGATTCCTTGACAAATTTTTTTGTCCAAAAACCCGCACTATTTATTTAAGACAGTGAATTTTGAATATAAAAAACAACAAACCCATACAATTTGTATTATACAAAAATATGAATATAGTATCCAATTTAAATGAAAACCTATAATGTGCGAAACGAGTATTATAGCTGTAGTAAAATTTTACGTTACGTTATTATACATCAGAAACATTCGTGCTAGGCCCTCTCGACAAACCTACTTATGTTGTTTTGCATGCCTCGTTAGCGTAACTGTAGTTTAACCGCCTGTTTAACTAACCCCCAAAATAGTTGACAGCCGCATAATAAATGTTGCTAGATATTATTTTAAGTGCACTATTTTTTAATTCCACTTTCATTTCTGTGATTATTTATGAAGCCTCTGGCATAAGCTAGTAGCTTCCGCCAGCCGAATACCGGAATAAAATATCCTACGTTCTATTCAAAGACATGGTCTACCCCTGCGGCTTATTTCACAAAATCCGTTTAGCCGTTAAGACATGAAGATGTAACAAATAGACCGACAGAGTTACTTTCGCATTTATAATATTAATAATGCATATAGCCTATTGGCTTCTTTGATAAATCCACTATCCAAAACTTTTTTTTTTTTTCAATTAGATCTACCTAGTTGTTCCTGAGATTAGCACGTTCAACCAAACAAACTCTTCAGTTTTATAATATTACTAGCTTTTTACCGTGACCTCGTACGCGCATATTCCGTTCCCGTAGGAATTTCCCGTTCCCGTATAGCATATAGCCTTCATCTGTATGAATGTGGATATCATATACAAAAAGAATTTTCCAAATTCAACTGGTAGTTCCAGAGATTAGCGCGTTCAAACAAACAAACAAACTCTTCAGCTTTATTATATCAATATTTATATTAAATATAGATATGGATTTATTTCTATATATCTTGTGATGACATAATTAAAATATGTAAATTATTATAGAGTAGCAGAAAAAGATGGACTATCAATAATTTACGGTAGAAACTAGAAATGTTAATCAGCAGTTGTAAAATTGAAAGCGTTTTTATGATTATTAATTAAATTTGAGTGTGAAGTTATCGTGGTTAGTTATCTATATACGAAGGGAGTGCTATGAATAAAATAATAAGTTAAGTAATTTCTAGTAAAATGGTAGCTGCATCTACATCGGAAAGAATGGGCAAATTAAAACTGAACTCACATGAATATTTGTAGTAAATTATTAAGATATGATTATATTTTGATTATATTAAGTCTAAACTGAAGAAGAACATTCTGGAATTTGAAGGACTTTCTGACAGAATTGCGGCAGTTCATTTAAAATTGCCAGGGCTTTAGAAGGAACACGGATGGGTTTTAGGGTACAAGAAATACTGGGCCATCTTTCAAATATACGCCTCAAAGGAACAGGCAGGGAAATCAGACATAGAACACTTCTATGAAAGTCTCTCGGAAGCAATAAAACCGCGCTACAGCAGCAACATAATAATTATGGGCGACTTTAACGCACAGGTCAGAGAAAGGCAATTTGGAGAAGAATCCACAATCGGGAAATTTGGGCATGGCAAAAGAAGTCAAAATGGACAGAAACTAGTAGAATTCATGATGGAAAATAACCTTACATTAATGAACTCACTTTTTTATAAAAAAACTAAAAGTAAATTGACTTGGCAAGCGCGTTCACAGATACCAACACTGTTAAAAACCTCAACTTTAATACAGACCACCGTATGGTAAGAAGCTGCCTAAGCCTAAACCAATCCAAAAGATCCAGGAAAAATATAGAAAATAATAATAAGCTGTACCAAATACAAGAACACAGCCATTTCACTAACTCCCGCACAACAGAATCAATACATGAAACTATTACCTCCGACTTAGAACTAGGGATTAAATATAGAAGACTACAAAACGAATTGAAAGAGATGCTAGTCAGCAAACCCAGAAGCAAAGAAAGCTATTTAAGCAAAGAGACACTAGAACTATTAGACGAAAGAAGAACACTAATATCAAATAAAGGGGACAAGGAAAGACGCCAAAAAATTGCAAACCTTAAAAAGAAAATTAAGGAGAATACGAGGAAAGACCGTAAGGAGAATAGAAATAGAGTTCTGGAAGAAAACATAAAAAGAACAGGAGGAACAAAAAAGGCTATGAAACAACTATGCGAACATGGTAAAGAATGGATATCGAAGCTAAAGCAACGCGAATCTTACTTAACTAATCGACTCTCAATACAGAAACTAGACTATTACCGCATATTGTACTCTGATAAATTCGATTTAGTGTTGGACATAATCCCGGAAGTAAACGAAGCAAAAGAAAACAAAGCAGACGAAGTGCCAGAAATCCTTGAATCAGAGGTAACCAAAGCAATAAAATCCCAAAAACTCGAGAAAGCCCCAGGGCCGGACAAGATACCCAACGAAATGCTCAAAGAAACCGTCGAGGAAATATCAGTCCTGTACTGGCAAAACTTTTCAATGAAATCTTACGAACAAAGCAAATTCCGGAGGAATGGACCGAGTGTCACACAATTCTACTACATAAAAAAGGCCCTAGAGACGAGATTGAGAACTATAGACCAATCTCCCTAATATCAAACATATATAAAGTATTCGCCAAAGTGATACTGGAAAGAATATCATCAACACTAAACGAAAACCAACTTGTAGAGCAGGCGGGATTCAGAAAAGATTTCAGCACAATAGATCACATTCACACAATAAAACAGTTGCTGCAGAAGTATAACGAATACAATAAACAAATCTACTTGGCTTTTATAGACTATTCAAAGGCATTCGACAGCCTTAGGCACCAATACATATGGTGGAGCCTCGAACAACAAGGGGTCCAGAGCAACTATGTAGAAATACTTAAGAGTATATACAAATCTAGCAAAGCCAGCATCAAACTAGAATCAACAGGAGAACCATTTCCAATCAAAAAGGGCGTACGCCAAGGCGATCCTCTCTCCCCTACGCTATTCAACTCCGTACTCGAGCACATCTTTAGACAACTAAACTGGGACCACTTAGGTCTGAACATTAATGGAGCTCGCCTGAACCACCTAAGATTTGCCGATGATCTGGTGCTTCTTGAAGAGAACCCAGAAGCAATAGAACAAATGAGGCAGGGTCTAGCAAATAAAAGTAGAGAAGTTGGTCTGGAAATCAATGCCAGTAAAACAAAATTGATGACAAACTCAAGGGAAATAGACGTTATGGTAGATGGCAACAAGATCGATTATGTCAAAGAATACATTTACCTAGGTCAGATAATATCCCCCGTGGATGAAAAGACAAAAGAAGTAAACAGGCGAGTAGCTCAAGGATGGAGAAAATATTGGTCACTGAAGGAGGTAATGAAAAGTAAAGACCTAAGCAATCACATAAAAAAGAAAACATTTGAGACCTGTATTCTACCAGTTCTTACTTATGGCTGTGAAACTTGGTCAATAACACTCCATCACAGGGAAAGGCTAACAAAATGCCAACGTGCTATGGAGAGAAGCATGCTAGGGATAAAAATCAAAGACAGAGTCAGGAACGTAGACATAAGAACAAGAACAAAACTCACAGACATTCTCACCCGGATAGACGTCCAAAAATGGAGATGGGCTGGACATATGATTCGACACCCTTTTTTTTTTTTTTTTTTTTTTTTTTTTTTTTTTTTTTTTTTTTTTTTTTTTTTTTTTTTTTTTTTTTTTTTTTTTTTTTTTTTTTTTTTTTTTTTTTTTTTTTTTTTTTTTTTTTTTTTTTTTTTTTTTTTTTTTTTTTTTTTTTTTTTTTTTTTTTTTTTTTTTTTTTTTTTTTTTTTTTTTTTTTTTTTTTTTTTTTTTTTTTTTTTTTTTTTTTTTTTTTTTTTTTTTTTTTTTTTTTTTTTTTTTTTTTTTTTTTTTTTTTTTTTTTTTTTTTTTTTTTTTTTTTTTTTTTTTTTTTTTTTTTTTTTTTTTTTTTTTTTTTTTTTTTTTTTTTTTTTTTTTTTTTTTTTTTTTTTTTTTTTTTTTTTTTTTTTTTTTTTTTTTTTTTTTTTTTTTTTTTTTTTTTTTTTTTTTTTTTTTTTTTTTTTTTTTTTTTTTTTTTTTTTTTTTTTTTTTTTTTTTTTTTTTTTTTTTTTTTTTTTTTTTTTTTTTTTTTTTTTT